>SNQJ01S0107733.1:16699-45484 GCA_010110895.2 Picea sitchensis | reverse complement strand
TCTCTATGGCTAGGGGTAAACCACAATAGATGGAAATGACTGTAGAAATCAACTCTAATATCAGGTATGCTATATAAAAAAATATGCTAGCAAGACAAGATAAAATGCCTACCTCATCTAGACGTTCGATGAAGTCCACTGTTGAGCACTTGACTCAAAGCAATACACTTGCAACTTATCCCCACCAACCAAGAAACACAAGCATATGGTGATAATATATAATGTTAGCACATTCAATAGCATAATCCATCAACATTCATAACAAATACGCCCATGGAATAAAAATTCAAATATTTGCAAGATATTAATTGGACGAGAAAAGAGTATTTCTATTAAAATGTAATCAACATAAGTGAATGAGTTACAAACTTCCGTGTTGGCACAGTTCAGAACCGAGAAACTAAGTCCCTTCAAAATGGGTCTCCACCACTTCAATCCTCCACCAAATGCAAGCTCATATAAGAGAGACAATGAGGTTATCAATCAAGTAGGGAAGAGCTTGGGGGATGATCAATGTGTTCAAACTTAAAAGGACAAAGGGATGCAGACTCAATATGATGTGAATAATTTCTCCAGAGTAACTTTTCCTCTCAAAGTTGAATTCTTCTCTCCTTTTCCATAGCTCGGATTTGGCCCATTTGTAGCCTTCAAGTGGAACTGAAGGTCGAGTCAGAACGTTTCCAATGTATGGAAGGTCAAGGATCATGGATCTCGTGATGTGACATGGAAACCCAACACCATTTTTTAATTTTGGGCACAAAACCCGATGTACACAGGTTGTAGTGGTGCAAACTGCGTATACGCATGACATACACTAGGTAGGGCATGTATATGTGGAAAAATAATGTTTTTATCTCTGGGATTTGCAAAAAAGGGACTTCAAGTCTACATAGGGAAATGGAAAAAGGACTTATGTTCAAGTTTTCATAGGGTGAGGCAAATCTTGCTATAACATATCTTACAAATAGTTTAGACTAATAAAATTGAGTGTGGGTGAAAATTGGAGAAAAATGTGAGATACTTTATGTTTTTTACTAGAGCATGTTTTACATATTATAAAGAAATTAAACATGTTATAAAGAATTTATATGTCCATATCGATGTCACTATGGTCACTCTTAGATGTTGTAGTTTCCTCTTTCCTCTATTTTCATGTTCGACTCCATATGCTACTACTCTACTATGGAAAATTTTCCCATAATCCACTCTCAAAGGCTCACTTTGAATCATTAAATTTGCTTCTGTATTTCTTACCTCACCCACTTTTTAAAAAGTTGACCTTAGCTACTAAAATATCCCCTTGAAGTCCTCATCTTCTACATATTATTCTTGATACACCTCATGGATGAATGAGTCCATGTCCGTGATTGTATCCATTACTTAATATTGGGTGTTGGAGGCCTAGATATCATTTCTTATAGCTTGTTTGTTGTGCCCTTTTTATGCTTGAATGAAATTTATACACAATCTCCATCCACTTTAAGTGCCTTGTCTACTTCAAAGTTGTTTGTGATTGCAAATACTATAAAGGCTAGTGAGCAATATGGATGATGGTATATTTTCCCATTAAGTTTACCATTTCCACTTCTTTGCAACTTACACCAATGAATATAGTTCTTTATCACAAGTTGCATAATTCAAGACCACACCATGAAATAATTCAGAACGTTAAGCTCCATATTATTCATTTTACTATGAGAAATAGGGTTTTCAACAACTTATATTACATTTTGATTGTCACAATACACTATAGTTGATTCCTTGAAAGGAAATCTAAAATCACCTATTAAGATACGAATCCACATCGTGTTTGTGCCAACATTAACTGCACCTACATAACAAAAGTTGACTTACTGTCATCTCCATCTCCAACCCAATTCAAGTGGGTATAACCAACCAAACAATTCATATTATTTCTATAATAATTTATTCCAAGCTAATACATATTGTTAATATAGCAAACAATCCTCTTTGTGGCCTTCAAATGGATTTCTCTTAGATATTGTATGAACTTAGAGAACACACTAACAACCAGGGATATATCAAGTGAACTATGAGACAAATAAATGAGGCTACCAACAATTTACCTATAGAGAATAACATTGACTTTGAGAGAATCACACTCCTTAGTCAACTTCATTCCACATTGATATGGTGTAGAACCCAACTTAAATAGTCTTCCCTTTTGAACATTTGTAAAGATTCAACACATATGTAGGTTGAGATTTAAATATACGTTCATCTAGCTAAAAACTTGACCACCCAAGAAGAAATGTGATAATATACGTTTGTCATTCAAATGTTTCTATTAATTGTTTCTTCAAACTAAAAATTAAGTTGACACTACATCTAGTGATGACTAATCATTGACATATAGTGAAACAATTAGAGCATTATCATTCACATGTAAAACATAAATATTGTGACATGATTCACAAGGTTTGAAACCAAAATTGAGAAAAAACTATTGATTTTCTCATACCATTCCCTAGGGGGATTTTTTCAAACTATACATGGATTTCTTCAATCGACACAAAAGACTTCCATCCTTCTCAAATATTGGTAGTTTCTACATAAACCTCTTTAGTGAGATCACCATGTAAGAGAGCACCCTTAACATCCATCCGATATACCTCCCATCCAAGTCAAGAAACAACTCAGAGAATAATCCTAATAGATTTCATCTTTGCAATATGGGAAAAAGTCTTGATGTAGTTGATACCTTCCTGCCAAGAAAAAACTTTTGCAAAAATTGACCCCTATCACTCTCAACAACATCTTCATATGTGAATTCAGTCTTGTAGACCCATCGTTTCATTAGATTATTTCCTTACAACCACGAAACTAAGTTCCAAGTTTTATTATTCATCAAGGAATTGTACTCTTTATCTATAGCATTTCCCATTCAGGTCAACCATGTACATCTACATATGTATCAAGATCACATGGTACCTTTAGCACATGTTCCATTAGACAACATTGCCATGATGTTTTTGTCCTCAAGTCTTCCATAAAAACCAATAGCTTCAATTGTTTGAGTCACTCACCAAGGAAGAATAACATCCCCTATAGAAAGAGTTCATATATCCAATTCATCATGAATCCATGGTTGAATGAACAAGAAATCCATTTCTTATAGTTGAATTTATTGTAGAAGGTTGACTGCAAGTAGGATTTGTTGTGTGATTCAATTATCCATTCAACGAGCTAGTAGACGCACCAATCGATACTATGTGATAGTCAATGGATCCACAATCATTTAAAATTTCAAATAGAATATTGCTTAACAATCTAGAAAAATAATTCAACCGAGCAACAAATGAATCTTGCTCATAAAAGACAACATCCCTCCTATAAATAAATTCATGTTTGATGGAGTTAAACATTATTTTGATTCATTGGGTAGCCCACCATAATACAAGCATTACTCTTAGCATCCAACCTATTTTTCTTATGGTATAGAATATAAGCCCAAGCTATATATCCAAATGTTATGAAATGTTCAACTAAGGGTAGTCTATTATTCCACTTCTCAAGAGGATTCATATCCCATATAGTTTTGGTCAAAATCATGTCAAGAAGTTAGTTTGAGAAATATATAACCTTTACCCAAAACCTCATTTTCCTACCTTTGTTCTGAAGAAAACATCGTGCCATTTTGACCAAGGTCTAATTCTTCCTTTAAATGACACCATGCCATTGAGTTGTGTAAGGTATTGATCTTTAACAAGATATACCATGCTATGAAAAGTAGTTCTCAAAATCCTTGGTCACATATTCTCCTCCTTTTTTTGATTTTAAACATTTTATAGGTCGACCACATTTCCTTTTAGCTAATTCCCTAAATTCCTTGAATTTTCGAAAACATGACACTTATTCTTCAAGAGATATACCCAAATATACCTAGAAAAATCATCAATGAAGATACAAGAATACCTTGAACAAAATAATGATTGTTGATTCATCATAGAAAGTTCATTGTCGATAAGTTCTAGTTGAACCTTTTCTATCCAAGACTTTCTAGTCTCAAATGCAAACTAACAATGCTTTTCAAGAACACATCCTTTACATACACCACTAGGAGGCACTACCTTATATATTCCATTAACCATGTTAAGTTCCACCATCAATTTCATACATCAAAAATTTGGATGTCCAAAGTTGCTTGAATGCCAAATTCTACTTTGGTCGTCAATAAACATTTGAATGCCAAATTATACTTTGGTCATCGGTGAGAATTTGTATATCCACTAGATGATTTGAAYTGTCGTTGAAGTTGGTGTGAAACCATAGCCAATAGAGATAATGACATCCTATATGTGTCATCATTGTTGGCAGTGGAGGCCCAAAAAATAAGAAAATGAGCTAGCACAATGTATAAACTGCAAGGCCATGACATTCTGAAGMAAATGGTGGAAAAAGGATGTAATTTTGGTGTATGGATGACCTACCAGAACTTGAGCTAGAGAAGATGAGTCATCATGTATGAGAACCTTATCCACCATAAATAATGTGTGATGCCACAGATGACTGCATTGAGCGAGCTGCTAAAGGAAGATAAGAACTTATAGAAAATTAGCGTTAGATGGATACCTTCTAAAAGAGATGTCGTTGAAGTGTGAGTGAAATATTGGGGTCCTAGTGTGTTGGTGTTGAGTCTAAAAAAAAACATATCTACACTCATCAACATAGAAAAATGAATAGGTTCATGTTACGACTTTAATATGCTTGGATAGGGTGTGATATGCCTATATCTAGGGCTGATCCAAAAAATGATGTATGACTTGAGAGGTTGATACAAAAACTCTGGATGAAGGGTGCAGGTGTTGTAATGAAATCCCTAGCATTTTCGTGATGCTAGACATCCCTGTGAAAATACAATTGAGGTGCCAAAAAGACTGGTGGACATTTCTCTATGTGGGTGAAAGGGGATTGGGTTTCCATCCCTAAAGTGTGTCTGTATATTGTGCCCAACAAAGAGAGCTTCCTAGATAGTAAGGGTCTGGTCGGAGTTATATTCCCAAGTGATATATCCTTTGTTGGGATAAAAATTCCCAAAGATAGCAACTCTATGTAGAGATCCGGGGAGCAAACTAGATCACGAATGATCCTCATACTACCAAATCATAATATATTAATCTGAATGAATACAAATATATGAGAGGGTATTCATTTATAGGAATGAAGAGACCTAACAAATAGCTAAGAATAATTGTTTAGTTGAGATCCTATGTAAGCTTATATCTCTTACATGTTGGATGTGTTGGAAAAAATCAACTCCAACACCCCCCCAATAAGAGAAACATAGGGATAAAAAATAAGAAAATAAAGATGGGTCCAACACCAACACCCCCCCATAAGTGAAACATAGGGAGAAAACATAAGAAAACAAAGATGGGTCCCAACAAAAATTCTTGATGAGGTACCCATGTACAAACTCTCATAAACAAAGAAAAGGAGAAAAACCCATAGGATAAAAATTCATCTCCAAAAGAGATTCAATCTCCAATGCACATTCCAAACTGCTTAGATAATGAGAGTTGAATGCACACCCCCAAAAGAAACAGATCCTCTATAATTGAGTCTCGACACAAAAGGATTAATGAGGTACTCATTTATAGCCGAGAAAAAATCATAGGTTGAGTGTCCCTATGGACACCAATCTATCTCACTAGAGTGCATGGGTCAATAGCCTCTCCAACCACCAAGTTAATATAGGAATTGGTGTTGTGTACAAGGCTCACTCTGAATATGCTTGATCTTGATTGAACATGGTGAGTAAAAAATCACTCGAGGAGGAATTGCATACCACCCCCCCACAATGTTGAATTGAGTGGAAAATATGGTGGCAGATGCCAAAACTGATGACTAAAGTATGGATTACAAGCTAACGGTGACAAAGATTGACAATGATTGTGAAACAAGTGCTTGCGAAATAAGGAAGTACATGGAGAGAAATGTTTGGTTACACTCCTAAAACTATYTGCATGAGTGACACAAAATACACTAATCAAAGGTGTAGAACGAGAGGTACCATAAATAACCATCATGGACAACAATCCTCGATGTGGGTCCCAGAAAACAAGGCCATGTTAGGTACCCATTTACAATAGAGGAATCAACATCTGTTAATTGAGGTCATGATGATAAAAAAAACAGCAATTAAGTAAATCATTATGATGTGCAACCACTCACCAGAAAGAGAGTGGAATTATCTTTGCAACTCTTAAAACAAAATGGAAAATGGAGACTTATCTTAAGAGATATGGAGAAAACTTGGCCAATAACCTCTAAAATAAAATAAATTGGAAAAATAAAGAATTTACCAAAGGGCCTCCAAAATAAACTCCATACTTCATATATTTTTTTGACCATGGTAATTGAATTGTGGTCTCCTCAAAGCAATCAAAGGAACAACCCAACGTGCCAAAACTATTAATTGATCATGACAACGAGGAATTCTCCCAAAAAGAAGATGCCACAAATGACACTAAAAGCCATGCCTCTTCTATAATACAATATGCACTTGACAATGGTGGACATGAAACAATTCCAGGAATTCCTCCCAACATGAGACATTGTGTCAAGGGTCAAGAAAGAGGTGTGATCATTGTCTTCAAAGCAAGCGACATCTAGGTGGTTTCCCATGTGAAGAAGGGTTGCGTTGGATATTGCTTGGAGGATAGGAGAATATCACAATAGTGATTTGAGAAGATCAATTATCTCTTTATATCAAACCAAGACGCGGTCTAGAGGCAGACGATCTGCAAAGAGACATGAATTGGAGCTTTGCAAATAGTTGTGATCTCCTAGGGATGAGCACCCACTTCCACACTGTAACAAAGATCAAGTAGAAAACAAATTTGAGATAAACGATCTGCATAAAAAAAATTGTGATTCGGGGTAGATAAATCTTCCAACCCTTCCTCACTCCATTCCTTAGGATTCGAGCAATAAATAAATCTGAATCTGATAATTCAAAACCTGATATAGGCCAATTGTAACTGATGGCATGTGCATATTGTTAGAAAAATAGGTGTTCTTGTTTCACCATAGAAAATATAGCAATATTGTCACCCAACCATAGGCTGAAGCCACCCCCGAGCACCTTAACCTTGATAGAGAATAATTCTGGAAGAAAACCCTAGGCCTAATAGCTAATCAATGTAGCATACCACTCTCTAGAGCTAGCGTACCAAGCAGAAAGTCCAAACCATAACCAAGAAAGAGTCCAAGCCTAAAACCAAAAATACAAGTTGCAGTAGCTACAACTGCAACTACTCTCCATACTTGTGCATTTACTAAATTTATGTAGTTTCAAGCTATGTGTCCAAATGAGATCTGGCATCCTGTATTTATAATGCTCTTTCTTAGCTGTCTGGTCTGAATTCTCTTTATGGAGGCTAGAAACTCAATATTAATTATTCTCTTTAGTCGACTTGTCTTCTAGGGTTATGTCCAAGGCTTTTAGGGTTTCTCTTGCTTCCAAAAATATTCTAGTCTTGTCAAGGTTACACATGGAGCTTAATACCTCCCGTAGCTACCAAAATATCAACACTCCCTCCTAGCTAGGGAGGTATTAAAGGCAATGATCTTGAGCACAAACAGATCATTCAACTGATAGCATCATCATAGCCACACAGACTATCTCATGATCAAATCACGAGCACCATTATGACTATTAGTATCATCTGATAGCATCAACTGCATCATTTATTGAAGCCATACTCCATCTTAGTAATCAAGCATGATGCTAAGTAAGTCACTCACTCCACAAAGTGATACAAGAACCATTCTTCTAATTTAGACATATGTCCTAGAAGAATAATTTTTCCAACAAATGTTGGAAGCCACAACATGGGCTACAAGGACTATTCTTCTAATCCGGACATATGTCCTAGAAGAATAATTGTCTTGGACCATTTTCCTCTCGGAGAATGTCTTTCCACCAACACACTAACTATCCATCTAGCTGGTAACCATTTCCAACACTACTGATAGTCTTCATGGAAATCAGAACAATTCCATTCAATATAACACAATTGTGTCTATCCATAGTAATACACAACTACTATCCAGTGGTACAAAACTACACCAAGTAGCACACGACTACTTAACCAGTGAATCATAGTCACAACCAGTGGAACACATCCACCAAAGTGGCATACAATTACTATCCAGAGACATAATGTCTCCACAGTAATCAGATCATCCGATATCAACTTGCATAACAATATCATGATACAAACTGAGTCATCTGGGCCATTCTTCCACTCACATCTGTGATATCTCGAAGAGCATATTCCCTTATAAAGTAACACATCATCCATGGGCTATCTAGACTTTTCTTCTCAAGCATAGAAGAGTAATTGTACTTGATTTATGAGCCTGCACCATTCCTCTAGCACTAATCATAGTGCAACCTGGAGAGAATGAGTTTTCCCTAGGGAATTCCTGCCCCTGATTGTTGAAACTGGACCATTGATCTAACTGGGCCATTCCTCCGACACTAATCACAATGCATCCTGAAGAGAATGATTCTGCCCTAGGGAATGACTGTCCAGACCATTTCCTATGGAAATGATTGTCCTACACCAACCTCCAAAACAAACCATTCTTCAAAATTGCTCACAACTGTGAACTTCGAAAGAATTATTTCCCAACGAGGTGGACTGATTCTACTTGACCACTACTCAGAGTGACTTCCAAGAAGAATGACCATCCTAGACGATTCCCCCACACTGGCCACAAGGGGAATCGTTGTCTATGGTACATAAACAATCTATTGGACCATTTTCATTATGGAAATGGCCATCCGATTTGGACCATTTTCCGAACTAGAAAATGCTTTTCCGTTAGAAATATCGAACCACTTTCCAGACTGGAAAGGAACTTCCCATCGTGGATCATTTTCCGAACTGGAAAATGGTTGTCCTTAAATCAATAACATATCAATGGTCCCTCTCAACTTGGGAGTAATCTCTTCCTTTTTCAATAAGGAAGTCATCTCCACGAGCCCCAACTTATCTCTTACGTACACAAACTTTTCATCTTGGACAGAAGCTTTACCAAAATATATGTTATCTGCTCATTATATGGTGATATATTGGAGAACCATTTCTCTCTTCTGAACTTCATTATGAAGAATATAATGCTTGATCTCAATGTACTTCGATTTATCATGGAATACAGGTTTTCTCTGAAGGCTTCACATAGCTCTGATCATTACAATATGTCATGGTTGAATTCAACATTTATGTTCCCTGCTAGCTCATGACATCATGACAAAGCTCAAGCTGAAACATATCCAAGTAGCACATCTTCTGTCATCATGAGAATTTGTCATCATCCCAGACTTCTTGAGTAACTATTCTGATAGAATATCTCTGTCATAGAACGTTTTCACCACACTTCTACTTTATATGAGATATTCTGCATCAAGTTGTTTGAATCCATACAAGGTCTTCTTATATTTTCATACTGGATCTCTTTCTAGTATAAGATTCTTTCTGAATTTTCTTTATTGGAAAGAACATTGTTTTACATCTAAATTTCAATCCATGGATACTGCAAGAGGTATATCTGGTTTATTGGAACAAGTTGTCGTCATAGTCTTATCCCTCCTTCTGGAAGAACCTCTAGTTCTGAATCTCACAATGCTTCCATTCATGTCTTTTTCACATTTTCTTACATATATTGTTTTTCATCACAACTTCCATTTCTTCTACTTGATTGCTTCTAGTGGGTTCAAATCAAGGTGGTAGTCTTATGATTATTGGTATAATAACTTGTTCAACTGGTTGTTCTGACTTTTATTTCTTTCTTGGAATCTTCATGTTCTTCTTCATCTTCAATGTTGGAGTCCATGGAATCTTCTATAGATTCTATGCCCTTTCTTTCTGAAGGTTCCAACTTCTTCTTTTCATCATAGGAGCAGAAATATAGATATTCAGAGTTTCTTGAAGAATAATTCTTCTGATCACGTTTTATTTATCATGGTTGTTGCTTTCAATGGGAACATGGACAGATACATCATAATATTCACAGATATTTTAATGGATCATATCATTTAGGATTAGCTCCCTCCAAATCCTGGCTTCATGCATGAATGCAAGCTCTTCTTTTGGAATTCTGCAATCAACTCCCTCCATCTAAGAGAGTCCATGCTTCCTTTTGTATCCTTATTTCTTTCTTCAAAGTGTCACAAGTCTTATTCTAGTTTCCTCTTAATTACTGACTTCTTTCTGGTCTGACTCTTTCTGGGTCTCTTCAATTTTGATTATGATTTTAGTCTATCTGGAAATTGTTACTTATATAATGGATTCCTCAGGAATTTGTCACCAAATATTGTCAACGTACTTCATCCTTTTTGTGTACATTACTTGACTTGTAGTCATAGAAATCCTTATTTTGTTATTTGTCCATAGGTATTGTTTCACTGATCATATTATCTTCTAAGAAATAGATATGCATGATATGTACAGGAACTATGTAAACATGATATGTACAAGAACTATGTTGTAGAAGAATATTGGTACCTTGACTAGAAGAAGTCTGCTTCATCCTGCTTAACTTTCTTTGAGGTTTAATTTTCTTCGGTAGTTGTTGCTTCATTTGTTTCCTTCCTTAAGTAGAACTTCCTTTATTGTCCCTTGACCCAGTTTTGGGAGATCCTTGGTCAATTTTGACCTATTTTGGGACTTCGACAGCCTGTCGAAGGCAGAGCACAAGACAAAACAGAGATCGTGGGATCTTGGCCCCTTTTTGGGTCCTTTTTGGGATTTGGGATTATGTAACGGGTATGGGGATGTCGGCCCATGGGTTTAGACATGTTTAGGCCTATTTTGTAAAGTATAAATAGATGTTTAGGCAATGTAAGGATAGGCATATATGCATATCTATGTGATATTGAGCTAAGTGTTAAGTATGGATTGTAGATGCTTTTTGCATACTGTGTGAGACTTGCAGAGTTACATGCAAGTAATTGTAAGAAGGGTTGGTGTTGTACCCTAACTCGAAGAAGGAGGATCTGGCGAAGTGCGCGTAGATCTCCTGTCTATTGTGGAGTAGGATTTTGATGCTATGTGCCTGTAAGAAGCTTGTCCGAAGATAATAAAGAAGAAGAGTTGGTGGACGTAGCCCCAGGGTGGGGGTGAACCATGTACATGTTGTGATGCTATGGTTTGTGCAATGTGTTGATGTGTTTATGTCTTTACTTGCTAAGTGCTTTGATATAGATAAATAGATTTGTTTATGCTTTGTGCTAAYGATGTATATGGATGTTAGATCTGACCTATGTGAATGTGCTTAGTGCTTGAATCTTCTAGATCTAATCTATCTCTCTATGATAAGTGCTTAGATACATCAGATCTGAATGAATGATGCGATGCTCTGTTTTATCTGCAGAGTATATAGTGGTTGAATATTGATGAAATTTTGATGCTAAGTGCTTTGTTAAGTATTACAATCACAGATCTGTGTCTCAGCTAAGGTTGCAGACACCTGAGTCCTACAACCACCCCTACCTCTACCTCGGGTGAGACTTCACCTGCTTCATAGGTGTTTCCGAAAGGGTCGGTAGCTAGGGTTTTTTTGGTTCATTGTTGTAGCGTTGAACCCCGGGTCTACCCTTGTGCCAACAATATGTACAAGAACTATGTAAACATGATATGTACAAGAACTATGTTGTAGAAGAATATTGTTACCTTGACTAGAAGAAGCCTGCTTCATCCCGCTTAAATTTCTTTAAGGTTTAATTTTCTTCGGTAGTTGTTGCTTCATTTGTTTCCTTCCTTAAGTCGAACTTCCTCTTATTCCCAAAATTCTTGAATTTTGTTGTGAAGGCTTGATCATCATATTTCTTTTGGGATTTCTTTTTTGTGCTAATCCTTAATTCTTCTTGTGCACAACAAGTCCAAAGTTCTTCAAATGTGAGATACTCCTTTCTTGTGTTCATGCTTGCGGCAAATGCATCCCATGTCTTGGGAAGGCTTTTGAGTGCTATATTTACTAGTTCCTTGAAATGATTTCTTCAATAGCTTGTAGTTGATCTCTTAACTGAGAGATTCTTGCAAAGTATGATGGTATGCTATCATCATTTTCATGTCACAGAGCTCTTTCTTCAGACTCATTACCTGTCCAATATTTATGACTAAGAAGAGGTTAGTTAGGGCATCGTACATCTTCTTAGATGAGTTAAGATGAGAAATGAAAGGTATCAAGGGGTATTTTAAAGAGTCCACTATGATACTCATAGCATTGATGTCATTGTCCTTGAACTTCTTCATAACTGCAACATTCTGAGGTTCCTTCTGTTTTCTTGCTTCAAACTTTGGTTCCATGATCTTTCCTTTCACAAGATCCAACACTTTATTCTTGGCAAGGATGAGGTCAATCCTTGTCTTCCATGCTATGAAGTTAGAAGCCCCTTCTAATTTGTTTTTTGTCTTCATAGAGTAAATCATTACTATTTTGACTTGGTTAACCTTTGACTTTGACTTGGTCAACCTGTAACTTTGACCAAAAACTCAAACTTGACGCCTTGGCTTGTTGAGAGTACCAGGAGGTGTGCTAGGATAGGGCGCACTAGGATATCCAGAAATTAGGTCAATATCTTCACTTAAGGTGCCTTAATAAGAGGGTTAGGGTTTTGTTGCTGCAACAAAACTTTGACTGCAACTGCAACAAATCCTCCCAATCTATTTTCCAGCGGTTAGACTGTCCGAAGATAGTGTGGGCCCATAACCTGTTATAAAAATAGGTGTGCTCATTTCACCATAGATAATATAGCAATATTGTCACCCAACCATAGGCCAAAGCCACCCCCTAACACCTTAACCTTGATAGAGAATAATTATGGAAGCAAACCCTAGGCCTAATAGCCAATCAAGGTAGCATACCACTCTCTAGAGCTAGCATACCAAGAAGAAATTCCAAACCATAACCAAGAGAGAGTCCAAGCCTAAAACCAAAAATATAAGTTGTAATAGCTACAACTGCAGCTACTCTCCAGACTTGCGCATTTACTATTTTTTTGCAGTTGCGAGCTATGTGTTCAAATGAGCTCTGACATCCTGTATTTATACTACTCCTTCTTAGCTTTCTGGGCTGACTTCTCTTTCTGGAGGCTAGAAACTCAATATTAATTATTCTCTTTAGTCGACTTGTCTTCTAGGGTTATGTCCAAGGCGTTTATGGTTTCTCTTGCTTCCTGGAATATTTTAGTCTTTTCAAGGTTACACGTGGAGGTTAATACCTCTCGCAACTACCAAAATATCAACACATCATCGCTAAGAGGGTTTTGAAATACCCCCAAAAATTTTCTCCATGCACGAAATACAGATTGGATCAGAAATGTACAAACAAGCTTGCGAAAGATTGACAAAATCCAGGATCCCATATTTGAGGTAATCGAGCCCACACCCGACCAAGATCTGTGCGGACACACCTAAATCTGAGACAATGTGCTAGAAACCAAAGGCGAAACAAAAAAAATCACATCGTTGAGAAAATCAGAAAACAACATGACATGTATACACCTGCTAAAAAAACAAGCAGGGTAGGAAGCGCCTGCTCTGATACCATGTAAAGATCTAGGGATCAACCCGGATCATGAATGATCCTCATACTAACATAGAATAATATATTTATCTAAATGAATAAAAACACATGAGAGAGTCTTCATTTTATAGGAATGAAGAGACCCAACAAATAGCTAAGAATAACACTTTAGTTGAGATCTTACATAAGCTTACAACTCACAGATGTTGAATGTGTTGGAAAACACCAATGTTGTGTCTAAGAATAAGAGTGTTTATGTTGTATATTGGTTGTATGAGACCACTTAGTGAGAGAGGGATCCATATCTCTATGAGCTAGTTGTTGAGTGGTCTTGATTGTATCGTACTGTAGAGTTGTTGGAGATGGTTTTGTGTCTAGGATTTTGCAGAGCTATTGGAGAGGGGTTTGTGTCTAGGATTTTGATCCCTAGTGATAACAACGGGGTGTGGGAGTGAAAAGGTTAGAGGGGGATGCATAGAAGATATTGGAGAAAAGGCCTTGGGGAATTGATATAAGATATAGAATATAAGGTAGCAGTAGGAAGGAGAGTTTGAAAACTAAATAATACAACCTGAATTATAGTAGTGGATTGGTCAGAAGATAGGGGTAGTGAGGCTGGTGTGGGATGAGGGCTACGAAAAAAAGAGTAAAAAAGAGGTTACACATGAAACCAATGTAGGAAAAAAACTTTAACAACCATACTAATTATTACATACAATACCTATAAGTTCTTTCAAATATAAGTTGATTATCATTTTAAATTATTATTCTATTTCTGAACTAATGGCTACCTTTCACTAATTATTACATACATTCTCTATAAGTTTATAGTTCTATAATACTAATCTACTCGATCTTTTTGGAGATAAAGAATGTGCTTATTATAACACGTCCAACGTACCCTCCACCCATCGTCATCGTCATGGATGTATGGCTACCAATCCATGAATCTATTGGACAATAGGAAAACAGAGATACATATAATTAATCATCATGAGTTATGACCTCATCATTGTGAATGACGATCGAGCGTTGAGATGGCCGATGGTATAAGCGGTTTGTTTYTACGGATGGGTATTGGGCTTCTTAAGTGGAAATCACATGCTGGGGAGATATATATGCTCATTATCCACATATGGCTTCTCAATAGAACATGGAAAGTGGAATTGGTGAACTTGCATTGATTTTCAATATAGGCCCCAGATCCTATTATACCGCCTCGTCGATGGAAAATGTGTCACCGAATGGGCAACTAACCATCCCTCTCTGTCATTTAGGCTGCCAAGCCCGAGCTTGGACAACCGAAGGTTATTTTATGGTGAAGACAAAACAAGATTTACACTTGATGATTGATTTAATAGTGGTAATGTTAGGTTAAATTTTACTATGGTTAGATCAACAATAATCAGTAATGGTATTGTGTTACTTGGTTAGTTTGGTTGGGTTCGGTCAATAAGCAAGACCAAATGATAAAAAGTATACAACATGATTAATAGATTTATTGGTTGATTTTTCTCCATTTAAATTTAGAAGATAGATAGAGTTCTTCTAATTTATATGTTATTGTTATGTTTTTGTATTTTGAACATATGATGCACTGCAGAAGCAAGACCAAACGATAAAAAGTGTTCAACATGATTAATAGATTTATTGGTTGATTTTTCTCCATTTAAATTTAGAAGATAGATAGATTTCTTCTAATTTATATGTTATTGTTATGTTTTTGTATTTTGATCATACGATGCACTGCAGAAGCAAGACCAAACGATAAAAAGTATACAACATGCAAGTAGTGCATCTTTAATTTAAACTTAAAAGAATACATGTAAGTAGTCTCTCATTAATGGAACAGTTTTTTTAAGGTAATGATTGACTACTAGATAATATGGGTTCCATTAATCCAAACATATACTTTAATAATAGTCGAGAATATAATTTCTAGTAATTCTTGTTTAAATCTAAATTCATTTAGATGCGATAAATCGTTGGAAGGAGGGGTGGAGGTGGGTTCCTTGTCCCACAAACAAGAAAGTCTCATACACCAATTTGGTGTGGCTTGACCTTAACCTTAAAAATAGATTATTATTATTATTATAAAACAACCTATCAAAATAGAAAAAAAAAACCTTAAAAAAAATTATAACTGAAATAGATTGTCTGTCATAAAACAAATTCAATGGTTGAGTTTGCTACATGTTTGTTGGATATTGTAAATTGACAATCTAGATATTGATTAAAATTACTTCTTGTAAGTATAAATAATTTTAAATTGAAATTAAATAGATGAATAGGCCTTTTAATAATGATATGTGCCGATAAAGTAAGCATGAATATGCCATCCTGTATCATAGAGCAGATCTGAGTTTACAGTTTGTTAAAACCACTTTTTCGTCTTCATCCTCGTGGAGAAACCGATAATCAGTGTATTCCACAACCTGATCCGAAGTATAGAAGCTGGATCTATCATACTGGTTCAACCTCGATGTTCCCAACTTGAATCTGAGAGGAAGAACAAGATTCGAAATATAGACGACCATAGGAAATGAGGTCAGCTTCTCCGCTACTCACTGCAGCCATCCCAGAGTCTCTGGTATAACCTCCGGTGCCCATAAGCGTGCCTTTGTAGGCCTGTCTCAGCAGAGAATGGAAATCATGGAACTTTGAAATTTCCTTTTGATTTCTATTCGTTTTACTTACTCCACTGTAGCGAGGCTAATGCAAATAAAAAATCCCTCGACCATATCGTGTTCCGATGAGGTTAAATTGATGTACTAAATACAATCCTAGGCCAACGGGGACTGAGTCTGTCGCGTCTAAGTGATCTACGACCGGAGAAATTTCGATGGTCGTTCTCTCGGCACCGATCTCTCCCATCACTCCCGATAGTATTTGCATTGAAAAACGACACCGATTTTCCACTGACCCTCCATACATGTCGCGCCGGTCGTTTATGCTATCTTTCATGAACTGGTCGATTACATAACCGTGGCCAGCGTGGATCTCAACCCCATCGAAACCTGCCAGATTGATGATAAATAACTCAGTGTTCTATCTTTTCTTTTATGCAAATTCAAAGGCCAAATCGTTGGGCTTAATCAATTACCTGCACCCATGATGTTTCTGGCGGCCTTACAGAATTGTTGGAAGAAGAGCAGAATCTCTGAGGCTTCGAGCACTCTAGGATTTGAATAATTGCCTAAGGCTCCGTCCAGCATATATATTTTCCACTTATCTGAAATCTTTTTGCTCGTAGACGAAACAGGAAATCTTAGTTCGGTTGATAAACTATGTTGGAAATAGTAATTACAAGTTGGTGAGCTCAAGTCTCAGTCGATTTTGTGAGACAACCAATTTGTGAGTATGTAGATTTGTCACTCACTCAGTCGTAGATTTGTCACTCTGTCCCAAGCATGGGAGTCAATTAATGGAGCCGTTTTTTATCTTTCTACAATTCAGTTAAGTAGTTGAGAGTCACTCGAATTAATGGTTGTCTTTAATGTTAGAGTAGGTTAGATTCTGTAAGAAGTCTCAAGCACATTCAATATATATTTGAATCTGAAAGCAGTTGAATACACATGAGAAAGGTAGAAAGAACAAAGGTGCAAAGGAGAATCAACAATAACAATTGAGGATTAGAAGAACTCTGAGCACAAGCTCTGTGTTTGTGAAGTTACAGAAGAAGTGTTTTGCACAAGCTCTGTGTTTGTGAAGTTATAGAAGAAGTGTTTTGAGCCAAGGCTCATCACAATATTGTACTTTGTAACCGTGCTCAACACATCGAGATTTAATATATATATCAAGTAGTTTGGTTGTTGACCAATTCATGTGTAATTTTGAACTTTTGTTGTGTTTATGAACGTGTGTGTTAAAGATTAGCAGTGTGTGAAGAAATTGGTCTATTAAGTGTTTATATCACAGTGCACAGTAAATCGTGCAGTCTGTGAATTGCATGATAAGTCCTGAGAGTTCAGTGACGAAGTTTATGGCACACAGTATTTTTTCACTATGCTGCACCCAGTTTCCTTGTGCGCTATAGATCTTAGATCTGGTATCCGAGCAAGTTGATCAGAGCAAGTTCTATCAGAACAAGTTCAAGAGAAGAAACTCTGTTGAAAAGTGAGATATGGCTTCTACCTCAAATTTGCAACCGCCCACTTTTATAGGCAAGAATTATAAGATGTGGTCCTTGACCATGAAGGCACTCTTCTGAGGAGAAGATGTATGGGAGATAATCGAGAATGGCTACGTGGAATTAGTAGACCAAGAAACATACAATGTCGTCACACAAGCTGAGAAGGATGTCTTGAAAGATCAAATGAAGAATGATGAAAATGCGATGTTTTACATACATCAAGCCATGCAAGAGAGAATACTCCCAAGAGTTGCATCAACAAAGGAAGCATGAGACATATTACAAACCTCTTATTAAGGTATGGACAAAGTAAAGACTTCAAAACTACAAATTATTAGAAGAGATTTTGAAACTTTGTCAATGAAAATTCAGATTCAATAGATTCCTTTTATACCCATGTTATTGGCCCAATAAATCAGTTTAAGTCTCATGGTGAAACCATAGAGGACAAAAAATTTGTTGAGAAGGTACTTAGGAGTCTTCCTCTTAAATTTGATACTCTTGTTGTGACTCTAGAAGAGAGCAAAGACCTGAGTTAGTTTAGTCTAGATGAAATTCAAGTTTCCCTCATTAATCATGAACATAGATTGAATAGGTAAAGTATGTCATTAGAGAATGCATTTTCCACGCAGTCATCTATAAGTCGTGGAAGATGAAGGGGGAGAACAAACTCTAGAGCCAGAGGAAGAAGTTATGTCAAAGGTAGACACAGTCAGTCAAGTCGTCAGAGAACTGACAAATCAAAGATTCAGTGCCATTACTGTAAAAAGTATGGACATTATGCATATGAGTGCAGGAAGGGGCGGTATAATCAAAACAAGCAAAGTCAAGATCAATCAAACAACACATATAACCAAACCAATCCTATGTTTATGGTGTGTGCTGAGGCAATTCCTATAGTCTCACCAATTGAATGCAATGTTGCTCAAGCAAGTCCTTGTGACATATGGTATTTAGAGTCAGGCTCTAGTAACCACATGACATGAAACATATAATTGTTTTTTAGTTTGGATGAATTAGTCTAAACCAAGGTTACACTTGAAACAGATATCCAAGTCACTGTCTTAGGCAAAGGAAATATAAACATTTTAACTAAGCAAGGAGAAAAAAAAGTTATGCCTGATGTATATTATGTTTCTGGTCTGAAGCATAATCTAATGAGCACAGGACAATGGTTACAAAAAGGATACAAAATTTGCATGGAAGATAATCATTGTGTGATTATGGATAGATTCCCAAGCAATCAAATTATTGCAAGAATCCAGATGACAAGTAGCATAATGTTTCCATTTACATTGAAACTAGCCAAGAAGAAGAATACAACGCTAGCTTTTGGTAAAGTAAAAGATGCACAGTTAGACACTGCATTTACAACAAAAAGTGTGCGCAATTCCAATGAAGAAAATAGTGTGTGCAGTATCAAGAAAGGAGAAAATGGTGCAGAAATGAAGGCAACATTCCAATATGAAATACAAGATAATTCCTGGCTATGGCATTTCATGTTTGGACATTTGAACTTTGGAGGTATGAAGTTGATACACACAAAGGATATGGTAAAAGGTTTTCCGTTGATAGAAAAACCAGAAAGAATATGTGAAGGTTTCATATTTGGCAAGCAATATATAGAATCATTTCCAGTTGGCAAGTCTTATAAAAAGATCCACTGGAAATAGTACATTCAAACATTTGTGGACCAATGCAAACTCCATCTATAGGAGGCAGTGCTTATTTTCTAACATTTATTGATGATTTCTCAAGAAAGACATGGATTTATTTCCTAAAGAATTAATCTGGTCTGCATTGGGTTGTTTTTAGCAGTTTAAATCACTCGTGGAGAAGCAGAGTGGTTATTACATCAAATGTCTAAGAATTGACAGAGGAGGAGAATACATTTCAAGATAATTTCAGAAGTTTTGTAAAGATCATGGCATCTACAAACAATTTACCACGCGGTATACACCACAACAAAATGGTGTCGCAGAGAGAAAGAACAGAACCATCATGGAGATGGAACACAGTATGTTGGCAGCCAAACATTTGTCAAATGAGTATTGCGCTGACGCAATAACCACTGTAGTATACATATTGAACATATCTCCGACAAAGAGTGTAAAAAACAAAGTTCCTCAAGAAGTATGGACATGATTAAAGCATAATTTGGCACACTTAAAAGTTTTTGGTTGTCACATACGCACATATTCCAAATGAGCTGAGAAAGAAGTTGGACAACAAAGGAAAAAATGTATATTTGTTGGGTATTCTGAAGAAACAAAAGGATACAAACTATATGATCCTATTGCAAGAAAGGTCATAATCATTCACGATGTTCAATTTGTGGAGAATGAAGCATGGGATGGAAGCATAACAAAGACAGTCAAAATTATTGATGCAATGGAGCATGATGACACAGAAGATGAAGTGGTTCAAGCACCAACCACAGGACAATGCGTAGTCCCTTCTATATTTGGCACTGCGACGCAAATCACAACGAAAAATACTGCAGTAAGAACAACATGTGCGCAGTCTACACCTAGAGCACAAAAAACACCAACAAGCAGTTCAAGTAGTTCTACATCTCCATATCCAACATTAGCAAGTTTGTTACCAAGAAAGACAAGAAGTCTATGTGACATCTATAATGAGGACACAACAAATTCATTTTATGTTTTTTCTCTGTTTTCACAAATAGATGATCCATTAATTTTTGAAGAAGTTGTCAAAGATGATGTATGGGCTAAAGCCATGGATGAAGAAATCGGATGCATAGAGAACAATCAGATATGGACGTTAGTTGATGTACGTGATGACAAGGATGTGATAAGTGTCAAGTGGATTTATAAGACCAAGCAAAATGCAAAAGGAAATGTGCAGAAGCACAAGGAAATGATAGTTGCAAGAGGTTTTACACAACAACCTAGAATTGATTTCAATGAAACATTTGCACCAGTTGCGTGCATGGACATAGTGAAAACTATGCTAGCCATTTCCGCGCAGTACAAGTCGTCAGTTTACCAGATGGATGTAAAGTCAACATTTTTTAATGGACATTTAGAAGAAGAAGTATATGTGGAACAACCACAAGGCTATGAGGTTCCATGACAAGAGCACAAAGTGTACAGATTGAAGAAAGAATTGTATGGGTTAAAGCAAACTCCTAGATCTTGGTACAGTCAGATAGATTCCTACCTCACACAGAATGGATTTCAAAGAAGTGAAAGTGAGCCAACACTGTACATCAAAGCGAACCAACAAGGTAATATGTTAATTGTTTGCTTATATGTAGATGATTTAATATTTACAGGTGATTTTGGCATACAAGAATTTAATTCAGTCATGAAGGATGAATTTGAAATGACTAATTTGGGGCTTATGAGATATTTTTGGGGAATTGAAGTTCACCAGTCCAAAACTGGTATATTTATCTCACAATCTAAGTATGTGCATGAAATTCTAAAAAGATTCAATATGATAAATTCAAAATCAGCCCTAACACATGTCATAACATGATTAAAGTTCAGCAAGGAAGATAAAGGGTCCAAGGTGGATCCCACACTGTTTAAAAGACTAGTAAGCAGTCTTATGTATCTAACAACGACAAGACCTGATATTATGTAGGGAGCGAGCCTAATTTCAAGGTTCATGGAAATTCCAAAAGAATCACATTGGAAGGCAAGAAAGAGAATCCTGAGATATGAATGGAACAAAAGATTTTGACATTAGATATTTTACTTCAGAAGATTTCATATTTATTGGATACACTAACAGTGATTGTGGAGGCAACGTAGAAGAAAGGAAAAGTACTTCTGGGTACACATTTGATTTTGTAACATGTATGGTATCGTGGGAATCAAGGAAGAAACCCATAGTGACTCTTTCTTCAGTAGAAGCAGAATACGTCACAACTTGTCAAGCAATTTGAATGAGAAGAATGTTAAAATATTTGTTGCAGGAACAACAGGAACCAATGATAGTATTTTGTGACAACAACTCAACAATCATGTTATCAAAGAATCATGTGTTTCACAAGAAAACCAAACAAATTGATACAAGGTATCATTTTATCAGAGAATTGGTGAATAATAAAGAGATCTGTTTAGAATTTTGCAAGTCAAAAGAACAAGTCGCAGACATTTTCACAAAGGCTTTAGAAAGAGATGCATTTCAGCATTTGCGCAGTAGTCTGGGAGTCTGTGCAGTAACATATGAGTGACAGTATATGTCAATTCAATTTTTGATGTAAATTTTTATGTAATCCCATCTACTTATAATTAAGGGGGAGTGTTGGAAATAGTAATTACAAGTCGATGAGCTCACGTCTCCATTGATTTGTCAGTCAGTCGATTTTGTCAGACAACTGATTTTTCAGTAAGTAGATTTGTCAGTTAGTTAGTTAGTCAGTCAGTCAGTCTGTAACCACAGTTCATCAGTTTACATTTGTTTCTACACAATCTTAGTCTAAGTCTGTCGGCAAGCAAGGGAGTTAATTAACGGAGTCATTATTTATCTTTCTACAGTTTAGTTTAGTAGTTGAGAGTCCATCGAATTAATGGTCGTCTTTCATGTTAGAGTCGGTTAGCTTCTGTAAGAAGTCTCAATCATAGTCAATATATATATGACTCTGAAAGTAGTCAAATACATAGCAGAGAGGTAGAAAGAACAGAGGTGCGAAGGAGAAGTAACAACAAGAACTGACGATTAGAAGAAGTCTGAGCACAAGCTTTGTGTCTATGAAGTCAACAGAAGAAGTTGTTTGAGCCAAGGCTCATCACAATATTGTACTCTGTAACCGCGCGCAACGCGTTGAGATTTAATATATACATCAAGTAGTTTGGTTGTTGACTAGTTCACGTGTAATTTTGAACTTCCGTTGTGTTTATGAACTTATGTGTTAAAGATTAGCATTGTGTGAAGAAATTGCTCTATTAAGTGTTTATATCACAACGCGCAGTAAATCATGCAGTCTGTGAATTGTGCGATAAGTCTTGAGAGTTCAACGACGAAGTTTGTGGCGAACAATATTTTTTCACTATGTTGTGCACAGTTTCCCTGCAAGCTATAGATCTTAGAAACTGTACATGATGCACATAAAATTGAGATTCGGTCCTTCAAAACATAAATTGAAAGTATTATATGTCTGGCCTCCAACTTTCTTTTATCAAATATGAGCTTCTGATTGAAACGAAAAATAAAGGATGTTTGGAGCACATTATGAATATCAGTTTAAGAATTAAAATTCACCAATATGCGATGCTCATCCGACATGCCAGAGTTGAGAGAAAATTCTACCACCTTTCTCATGAACCGCATCAAGTATCAATTTCCAAGCATTTATTTGTTCATTGCTAAATATTCCAAGTGTATTAGGAAACCTGCCAAAAAACATTATAGGAATGCAATCTATTATACATAAATAAAATTATTACTAGTGATTTATTAAAAATATAATACCCAAATCCTGTTTTTCCAACAGAAACAACTTCAGTGATAAGAAATCCTCAAGAAGTGGTTCTCTGTGAATAAAACTTAACATGAGCAAGCTGAGAAACACAATTTATTGCTCGGCATCTTGTCATTGGAGCCAACACAACTCTACAAGGTCATTCAAAAATTTAGGAACATTGTTTCTTCTATAAACGTTCTCTTTACAAACTATTTGTCTATGAATGTTAGAACCAACAATGTGTGGATGAAAGATAACATACACAACGAATATATCACATTATCCAAACATGTGTGATAAATTGAATGGATCTAGCCGAAAGGAAGACATCAAGCCAAAATATGTGCTATTGCAACCCATCGTTATCTTCCTCCTTCTACGCACATAACAAAATGATCCCGGATAATGTGGAGATTGTTGTTATAAGAATCTTCTACCTTGGTAAAATTTGAGTGGCCCTAATGATATAACTTGAGTGAGACTAATTATTAACAATATATATTTACTTTTAAAAAATAATAAATTCAAATATAGAGGAATAGGTATGTACATCTTAATAAAGTATAAGAATCTTTTCTTAATAGGTATGTTCTATTTTTTGACAGTTTTCTGACGATTTTTTCAGTTTGATTTTACACTAAATTTGGTAAGTAATGATTGAATTCGCAGATTTGAGTGGTTAAATTTGTATAATCCAAGTAAGTTTTTCAGCAAGCTAAATTCATTTATGCATTCAAAAATACAATTTAAACAACAGAAAATAGCGATTTTATCCAAATTTACATCGCCAAATTCCAACTAAAACACCTAAAAGGTAAAACGTTTAGCAAACGCCTTTTAAAGCCGAAAGCGTAAACGTAAGCACATTCAAAGTTCACGTGATGAATGATATAAATTTCTTTTGTTTTATTCAATCGAAAAATAAGGATAGTAAAAACAGACACGACTTACTGAACTCAGAGATTCAGATTCCCGGAATTTAATGTTTACCGAATTGAAAGCAGAGAATTTAATGTATAGCCCTTGTCACAATCAAAGGTAGGGCAGAGGTCATTAATACAAACTAGTATTACGTGTAAGTTGTTGGACATTTAAGGAATTACAATTGTGCGAAAAGGACTGTAAAGCCTGTTACAAAAAGTTGTTGCAATCCTTGTCAGATCGTGTAATTGAGAAGTTGCTGTTATATTTCCTGTATTTCGTAGGAGTTGTTGAGCAAGATTGCATCACTCTCATATACTTCAAAGTCGTACTATAGTATTTTGAGTTGTATGTCACAAAATTGTATCATATTTAAACACTTCAATCAAATTTGGCTTATTTATTTATTATTTTATTTGCTAGCACTAGATTTAGATTACGTGTCCATCAAGGTTAACAATACATTATAAATTAGTTGTGTAAGTTATACTATAAACATTCTCTTTTAGAAAAATATATATATATATATATATATTTTGGGGAGGAAATACATAAAGTAAATAATAATAATAAGGCACGTGTTTAAAACACATATTTAGTTTGGCATATGTAACCATTCAATGTATAATTATAAGCATTATCACATGTTATTGTAATAATATATCAATCATATTATATATTAAAACCTTTTAATTATTTTATATAAATATCCCATTAATGTCTTATTTATTTCGTATATTTTTATACACATTATCACATGCTATTGTAATAATATATCAATCATATTATATATTCAAAACCTTTTAATTATCCTATATAAATATCCCATTAATGCCTTATTTATTTTGGACATTTTTAATATGAGCTAACTGGTCCATTACATATAATTCTAAATCATTGTAAGCTCCAACATTCAATCTCTTGTGTAATATTTTCTTTTATTTGTTTAGGCTGATTATGTTTTGCTAAATTGTTGTGCATATTAGTGGAGTGAATACAACTCTGGAAGCACAACCCCCACCATTTGAAGGTATATGGTTTTGTCTTTAAATTGTGAGCTTTAAAATATGTCTATAATTCAAACAAAGTCATGTTGTCTAGACAAATGATATTCATGTTCCATCATTGACCTCAAGACACAAGTTACAAGGATGTTTTATCGTCGTTCAAATTATCATAAGAGACATAGTGTTTCTCAATGAAGTGACCAATGCCAATTAATATGAATATAAATGACATTATTCATTCACTCATAAAAATCACAATTTTGAAATAAAGTGGGGATGAAATCAACACTTTACTTGAAAACACAACACGAGAAGTTTCATCCAAACAACCTACCTACAAAAAGTTTCAATGAAGATCAATCTAGGATGGATCAATCCATATACAATGCAACAATTATGTTCAATGCTTCAAAGATTATATTGTTTTGTGTCTTTTCCCATGACAACATTAGGAACAAAGCATTTAGTAAAACATTAAAGTAAAGAACAAAGATTTATCCTTTCAAGATTATTATAATTTATATTGTTAATATTAAACTTAGACCATGTTTCATTGGTATGTCTATAATGGAGTGAGTTTTCTCCATGTTGGCCTTATCTTAGGGAGAAAATTATGCATCATGTATTAAGTCAATGATTGGTGTGTACCATCTTTCTTCTATCAATTGGATACTAAACTATTAATCATCCAAAAAGGGCACACTCCCAATCATTGGTTTAGTGCATTGATAGAATATCTAAGATCATTAATGTATCTTCATAACACAATATTATAATATTCTTTGGTTAATTTCTTTACAATCATTTCATTTTGTTTAATGTTTTGTTGTTTTTTAAACAAATTTAATGATAGTTTATGGGAATAAATTTTTAATTGTTTTTTTTTCCTTTATTCAATTTGTCATTATCTTGATATATGATATTTTTAGCTTGGTGCATATAAATTTCTCTTTCTTTGAAATCTTTAATCTATTAAAATTTTGAAGAATTTTTCCTTTTCCCCAATCCAATAAATAAGATATTCTAAATTGAATAGTAAATAAATTATCCATGATAAATCTACGTCATCAACAAACATCACACACAAAAATTGTTGCAACTTCCCTTTTAGATAGATTGATTCCATGATATCCATTATGTTAATATTATGGTAGCTACTGGAGGTATTAACCTTCACGTGTAACCTTTGATGAGATTAGAATATTCCAGGAAGTAAGAGAACCCTAAAACGTTGGATAATAAACCTAGGAGACAAGTTGACTAAAGAGAATATTTAATATTGAGTTATTAGCCTCCAGAAAGAGAAGTCAACCCACTCAAGTGAGATAGAACAGTATAAATAGAGGGTGTTAGAGCTCATTTGTTACTCTCACACTCACAATTGCATAAGACTAGTGGTGCACAAGTTTGGAGAGAGAGTGCAGTTGCAGTTGTTGTAATTGACATTTTGGTTTTGGTTTGGAATTTATCTTGGTTATGGTTTGGACTTTCCGCTTGATCTTTGGTTATTCTTGCTTGGTGCGCTAGCCTTGGAGAAATGTGCACTACCTTGGTTGGCTATTGGATTGCTTCCGAAATTATTCTGTATGCCAAGGTTAAGGTGCTAGGGGGTGGCCTTTCTGCCTATGGTTGGGTGACAATATTGCTATATTGTCTATGGTGAAACGGGCACACCTATTTTTCTAACAAGTTATGGGCCCACGCTATATTCAGATAGTCTAATCACTGAAAGATAGATTGGGAGGATTTGCTCAGTTGCAGTTGCTGTTAAAGTTTCGCTGCAACAGCGAAACCCTAACCTTCTTTTTGAGGCACCTTAAGTGAAGAGCTTGACGTAATTCCTAGATAGCCTAGTGCACCCTATCCTAGCACACCTCCTCGTACTCTGAGCAAGACAAGGCATCAATTTTGAGTTTTTGGTCAAAGTAAAAGGTTGACCAAGTCAAATTCAAAGGTTGACCAAGTCAAAGCAGTCATGACTTACTCTATGAAGTCATAAGACAAGTTAGAAGGGAATTCTAACTTCAGAGCATGGAAAACAAGGTTTGACCTCATCCTTGCTAAGAATAAAGTGTTGGATATCGTGAAAGGAAAGATCATGGAACCATAGTTTGAAGCAAGAAAAGAGAAGGAACCTCAAAACGTTGCAGTTATGGAGAAGTTCAAGGACACTGACATTGATGCTATGAGTATCATAGTGGACTCTGTAAAATACCACTTGATACCCTACATCTCTCATCTTGACTCATCTAAGAAGATGTGTGATGCCCTAACTAACCTATTCTTAGTCAGAAACATTGGACAAGTGATGAGTCTGGAGAATGAGCTCCGTGACATAAAAATGAATGATGATGACAACAAAACATTATACTTTGTAAGAATATCTCAGTTAAGAGATCAACTACAAGCTATTGAAGAAATCATTTCAGAAAAGGAACTAGTAATACTTAATGGCCTTCCCAAGATATGGGATGCATTTTCCGCAAGCATGAACACAAGAAAGGAGTATCCCACATTTGAAGAGCTTTGGACTTGCTGTGCAAAAGAATAATCAAGGATTAGCGCAAAAGAGAAATACCAAAAGAAATATGATGATCAAGCCTTTACAACAAAGTTCAAGAATTTCAGGAATAAGAGGAAGTTTGGCTTAAGGAAGAAACCAAATCAAGAAAAGGATATGTCAAAAATGCAATGCTTCAACTGTCGAAAATATGGTCACTACATGAACCATTGTCCTGAGTTAAAGAAAAGGAATGAAACACACGAAGTAATAGTTTCTGAAGAAAAGGAACCCTCAAAGAAAGTTAATAAGGATGACACATACTTCTTCTTCTAGTCAAGGTAACGATATTCTTCTATAACATAGTTCTTGTACATACCATGATTACATAGTTCATGTACATATCATGTGTATCTATTTCTTAGAAGATACGATGGTCAGTGAAATAATACATATGGAAGAATAACAATATAAGGATTGCTATTACGATGACTACAATTCAAGTAATGTACATGAAAAAGATGAAGTACGTTGACAATCTTTGGTGACAAATTCCCGAGGAATCTATTATATAAGTAACAACTGCCAGATAGGCAAAAATCAGAATCAAACTTGAAGAGACCCAGAAGGAGTCAAACCAGAAAGAGGTCAATAATCAAGAGGAAATTAGAATAAGACTTGTGACACTTTGCAGAACGAAATAAAAATGCATATAGAAGCATGGACTCTCTTAGATGGAGGGAGTTGATTGCATAATTCCAAAAGAAGAGCATGCATTCATGCATGAAGCCAGGATTAGGAGGGAGTTAATCCTAAATGATATGATCCATAGAAGGATCTGTGAATATTATAAAGTATCTGTCCATGTTCCCCATTGAAAGTAGAAACCATGATAAGCAACATGTGTTCAGTTTGATTCTAGAAGAAGTCTTCTTCGAAAAGAAGCCTTAAGTATCCTTGGTTGTCCATCTACATCTGTGTTCCTATGATGAAAGGAAGAAGTTGGAATCTTCATGAAGGAAGGGCATGGAATCTATAGAAGACTCCATGGACCCCAAAGTTAAAGAGGAACATGAGGAAGAACATGAAGATTCCAAGAAAGAAATGTTGGAAATACTAATACAACTGAGAGGGGGGGGGTGAATCAGTTGTTTATAAGCTTAAACAATTTTATACCTTCTTAACAATTATTAATATTTCTTCAAGCGTTATCAAGCAACATACA
>SNQJ01S0107733.1:0-16689 GCA_010110895.2 Picea sitchensis | reverse complement strand
AGAAGGAATGGAAGCTGTGATGAAGAAAAATATATGTAAGAAATTGTGAAAAAGACTTATGAATGGAAGCATTTCGAGATTCAAAACTAGAGGTTCTTCTAGAAGGAGGGAGAAGACTATGACGACAACGTGTTCCAGTAAACCAGATATACCTCTATCTGAGCTATTATATCTCTTGCAATATCCATGGGTTGGATTTTACATTAGATAAATGTAAAGTCTGTTCTTCTCAAATAAAGTAATTGAAGAAGAAGCATATGTAAAGAAATCTCAAGGTTTTGAGGTATACCAAAAAGAGATGCATGTATGCAAATGGAAGAAGAACTTGTATGGATTCAAGCAACTTGATGTAGAGTATCTCATATACAATAGAAGAATGGCAAAAAATTCCTATGACAGAGAAAGTGTATCAGAATGGTTACTCAGAAGTCCGAGATGATGGATTGCAAAACCATGGAAAAATCCCATGATAACAGATCTGAAGAAGTTGAGAGACTCTAATCCAGTAGATCCATTTCTGTATCGACAATTGATTGGCTCGTTAATCTATTTGGAGAATACTCAGTCGAATATTTTCCTTGTGGGACATTTAAGTTATGATATACAACTGCATGGATTTATCGATTCAGACTAGGCAGGTAGTGCAAATGACAAAAGAAGTGCTACTTGGATATGTTTCAGTTTGAGCTTTGCCACGATGTCATGGGCTAGTAGGAAACAAAATTTTGTTGCACTCAACATTGCAGAAGCAGAGTATATGCTTGCACATAAGCAATGTGGCTTCGTAAGTTGGTTTCTGGACTGTCTGATCAGGTGTTGAATTCGATTGTGATATATTGTAATGATCAAAGCTATGTGAAGCTTCTAGAGAACCCAGTGTTCCATGATAGGTCGAAGCACATTGAGATCAAGCATTATATTCTCTGTGATAAAGTCTACAGGGGAGAAGTGGTTCTCCAGTATATCTCTACAGATGAGAAGATACAAATTATTTTGGTAAAGCCTCTGTCCAAGATGAAAAGTTTGCATACTTAAGGGACAAGTTGGGGTTCGTGGAGACAACTTCCTTATTAAAAAAGGAAGTGATTACTCCCATGTTGGGAGGGAGAACTGGTATGTTATTGATTTATGGACAATCATTTTCCAGTTCGGAAAATGGTTTAGGTTGGACAGTTCCTTTCCAATTCGGAAAGTGGTTCAATATTTCTGATGAGCATGCTTTTTCCAGTTTCAAAAATGGTCGAGATCGTACAATCATTTTCGTAATGAAAATGGTCTGATAGATTGTTGATGTACCATAGACAAAAATTCCCCTTATGGCCAGTGTGGGGGAATGGTCTAGGACAATCATTCTTCTTGGAAATCACTCTGAGTAGTGGTCAAGAAGAATGGTCTACCTCGTCGGGTAGTCATTCTTTCAAAGTTCACAGTTGTGAGAAGTTTCGAAGAATGGTCCATTTTGGAGGTTGGTGCAGGACAATAATTTCCATAGGAAATGGTCCAGACAGTGATTCCCTAGGGCAGGCTCATCCACTCTAGGTTGCACTATGTTTAGTGTCGGAGGAATGGCCTAGTTAAGTGAATGGTTTAGGTTCAACAATCAGGGACATGCATTCCATAGGGAAGACTCATTCTCTCCATGTTGCACTATGATTAGTGTCGGAGGAATGGTCCAGTTAGGTGAATGGTCCAGGATAAGAAATCAGGGGCAATTATTCTTCTATGCTTGGAAAGAATAGTCCATATAGCCCATGGTTGATGTTTTACTTTCTGAGGGCAAATGCTCTTCCGGATCTCACAGATGTGAGTGGAAGAATGGCCCAGATGACTCAGTTTGTATCATGATATTGTTGATATTAGATGATATGATTGTTGTGGAGACTGTATGTCTCTGGACAATATTTGTATGCTATTGTGGTGGATGTGATCCACTGGTAGTGATTGTGTGTCACTGATTAGTAGCCATGTGCTACTAGGAGTGGTTGTGTACCACTGGGAAGTAGTTGTTTACTACCATGGATAGACACAATTTTGGTCTATTGGATGGCATTGTTTTGATTTCCATGGAGACTATCACTAGTGTTGGAGATGATTTCCAGCTAGATGGATAGTCAGTATGCTGATGGACAGACATTCTCCAAGTGGAGAATGGTCCAGGAAGGACAAATTACTGGTGGATAGACATTCTCCCCGTGGAAAATTGTTTAGGACAATCATTCTTCTAGGACGTATGTCTGGATTAGAAGAATATTCCTTGTATCCCATGGCGTGGCTTCTAGCATCTGTTGGAACAATTATTCTTCTAGGACATATGTCTGGATTAGAAAAACGGTTCTTGTATCACTCTATGGAGTGAGTGACTTATTCAACATCATGCTCGACTACTCAGATGGAGTATGGATTCGAGAGATGATGCAATTGATGCTATCAGATGATATTGATAATGATTATGTTGCTCATGAGTTGATCTACGTGATCATGAGACAACATGTGTGGCTATGATGATGCTACCGGTTGAATGGTCTGTTTGTGCTCAAGGCCATTTCCTTTACTACCTCCCTAGCTAGGAGGGAGTGTTGATATTATGGTAGTTGCGAGAGGTATTAACCTTCACGTGTAACCTTTGATGAGACTAAAATATTCTGGGAAGTAAGAGAAACCCTAAAACATTGGATAATAACCTTAGGAGACAAGTAGACTCAAAACAATATTTAATATTGAGTTATTAGCCTCCAGAAAGAGAAGTTGGCTCAGTCAAGTGAGATAGAGAAGTATAAATAAAGGGCACTAGAGCTCATTTGTTATTCTCACACTCACAACTGCATAAAACCAATGGTGCACAAGTTTCATTACTTTAGTGATATAATTTTTTTAGATATTTATATTATACAAAAATAATCAGAAAAATTTATAGATTTAACAATTTTTAACTAGATCATTGAAAATATGACCTAAATAAATCATTTCTTAGACTACTACTTTCTTTCGTTTATACTAAATTTAAAAAATACATAATAATAACTTCTCGTTTAAGTTTTTCTCATTCAAAAAGTTCATAAATTTCAATGGCATCCCCTCTTTATATTTCAATGACATCCCCTTTCATATGTAAAGGGGTTTTCTGCGAAACATCAAAATCACTTCCTACATTATTAAATTAAAACGTATGTAATATGGTATGCATTTCCTGCCAAACTTTTCTTTAGTGGAACTGCCGAGTGCTCTCTTAACGCTCAGAGTAAAATCATACAAATGTTTGCAACCACAAAGTTAATAATATAAAACTCCACACACTGATCACTTCGGGACCATCGAACCAACAACGAGCTCATATGTTACATTTTTGCTTTATCTTCAACAAGGTTTAGAAATTCTGTTATTGCCTCATATTCATTTTTTGTGTCCTCTATCTGACCGTGCCAAAAAATGAAATAAATATGGATGTGCCTTGCGGTATCATAGAGCGGATCTTAGAGTACCATATGTGAAAGCCACATTTTGATCTTCATCCTGGTGAAGAAATCGATAATCTGTATATCCCACAACTTGATTCGAAGTATAGAAGGTGGATCTATCGTACTTGTTCATCCTCGGCGTTCCCAGCGCGAATCTTAGAGGAAGATCAGGGTTCGAAATGAATAGACGGCCATAAGAAATGAGGTCAGCTTCTCCGCTACTCACTGCAGCCATCCCAGAGTCTCTGGTATAACCTCCGGTGCCCATAAGCGTGCCTTTGTAGGCCTGTCTCAGCAGGGAATGGAAATCATGGAACTTTGAAATTTCCTTTTGATTTCTATTCGTTTTACTCACTGCACTGTAACGAGGCTGCGTGAGATGCAAATAACAAAGCCCTCGGCCATATCGGGTTGCCATGAGGTTAAATTGATGTACTAAATACAGTCCTAGGTCAACGGGGTCTGAGTCTGTTGCGTCCAAGTGATCTACGACCGGAGAAATTCTGATGGCCGTTCGCTCGGCTCCGATCTCTTCCATCACGCTCGACAGTATTTCCAATGCAAAACGGCACCGGTTTTCCAGTGACCCGCCATACTTGTCGCGCCGGTCGTTTATGCCGTTTTTCAAGAACTGGTCGATGAGATAACCGTGGCCGGCGTGGATCTCAACCCCGTCGAAACCTGCGAGATTGATTCTAATCAACTCAGTGTTTTATTATCCCCTTTATGCGAATTCAAAGGCTAAATCGCTGGGTTTAATTAATTACCTGCAGCCATGGCGTTTCTGGCGGCCTGACGGAACTGTTGGACGAAGAGCGGAATCTCTGAGGCTTCGAGCGCTCTAGGATTTGAATAATTGCCCAAGGATCCGTCAGGCATATTTATTTTCCACATATCTGAGATCTTCTTGCTCGTCGATGAAACTGGTAAATCTCCTTTGGGTTGGTAAACTGTATATCAAACAAAGAAAATTGGGATAAAGTCCTTCACAACATAAATTGAAAGTATTCATTTATTTCTGTTTCGCCTCCAACTGTCTTTTATCAAAAGATGAACTTCTGATTGAAACGAAGAACAAAGGATGTTATGAATATCAGTTTAAGAACAAAAAATCACCAGTATGCGATGCCCGCCCAACGTGCCAGAGTTGACAGAAAATTATACCGCCCTTCAAATGAACCGCGTCAACTACTCGTTTCCAGGCATTTATTTGTTCATTGTTAAAAATTCCTGGCGTATTGGGAAACCTGCCAAAACACACTATCAGACTGCAGTCTATTTATATTAATAAAATTATTGCTGGCGAGGCATTAGAAATACAGTACCCAAATCCTGTTTCTCCAACAGAAGAAGCTTCAGTGACGAGCAATCCTCCCGGAGTGGTTCTCTGTGAATAAAACTTAACATGGGCAGGCTGAGGAACGCAATTTATTGCTCGGCATCTTGTCATTGGAGCCAGAACAACTCTGCAAGGTCATCCCAAAATTTATGAACATCATTTTGTCCTGAAACGTTCAACTTACAAATGATCTGTCTGTGAATGTTATAACCTACAACATGTGGATGACAGATAATATACACAGCGAATATACCACATTATCCACACCTGTGTGATAAATTGAATGGGCCGAGCCGGAAGGGAGACATCAAGCCAAATTCTGTGCTATTGCAACCCATGATTGTCTTCTTCTCCTGCTAATTTGCACACCATAAAATGATCTCTGAATGTATGGAGATTGCTGTTATATGAATTCTTCTCTGCTGTTCAAAATTCTTTTATTATATTTGTAGAGTACCCAGTCCTCTCTTTCCAGTATTTGTTGCACGCGAAACTCTCTTAGGAATCTACTTTCAGCCCTTTCATGATATCCATGCATTTCATGTGCTGAATTTTATATATTTGAATTTATTATATTATAGAAACAATTTATTAATATTAATGTGATTATTAATAATATATTCGTAATGCCACTTTCATGTGCTGAATTTTATATATTTGAATTTATTATATTATAGAAACCATTTGTTAATATTAATGTGATTATTAATAATATATTTGTAATGCCACTATTGCTAGTATATTTGTATTGTAGAGGGCGCCCAATCCTCTATTTCCAGCAACCCTTTCTTTTCTTTCCATTATTTGTTACAACCCTTTCTTTTCTTTTCTTTTTTTTCCAAAAAAAATTATCTCGAATTTATATAGCAAATAAATTCATTTACAGAAAGAGGGCTGAAGTCAGTTTGGGCATAATGCGCTCGCATTGAGGACCCATACAGTCAATTACAGCAATAAGACTGGTCGCTTTCCATGCTAGTGAAAGAGTGATTACATATCTAGGGACGAAGACTTCCCATCTACAACCATGAACAAAACCTGGAACAGATTCAGTGCTACCGATAGGAGGGCTGGCCTCATCATTCAAAAATATTTAGAGAGGTAATGGGGCTCTCGATCCCTCTATCACAGTGATAGACCGAGAGCCTCCCAACCACATCAGATAACACCCTCTTTGAGAGAGCATCAACTACCCTATTATGTGAGAGAGAAACATGCTGGAAGTTGAGATTGGAGAAGCGTTGTGTAAGGTCTCTCGATTTTTGCATCCAGCCTTCCAAATGGATGGAGTTGAGCTTGCTCTTGTTTGAAATCCAATCTATAATAACTTTCGAGTCGCCCTGGACGTGAAGGTCATCAATAGACCAAAGAGCTGCAAGAGTGAGCGTGGCCCATAATCCTAAAAGCTCTGCTTTTGTATTTGTGCCGGCTCCACCATTGATGAACCAGTTTGTAATTCTGGTCTGGTTGGATTTGAAGAAGCCTCCAGCGTCGCAACAGGAGCCATTTGACTTCGCCGCTCCATCAAAAAACGCTATAGTGTGTCCCTCGGTCAAGTCAAGAGTCAAAGCTCGAGGAGGGAAGCTTCTGACTGTGGTCGACTGCCAGTTGAAAGTGGCCAGAATCTTGTGGAAAACTTTTGACCAAGAAGGCTGGACGTCCTAAAAAATCGCACGATTTCTCTCTAACCAGATTTGCCAGCTGAAGTGGACCACCAGACTAGGAGGGGCCGATGGATGAGTGAACCAAAAAGGGAAGCTCTCTGTGATAGAGGAGCCACACCAGGATAGCCGGAGATCAAAATGCTTTGTAATTCGGTGCCAGATATCAGTTGAAAATGGGCAATACATCAAGAGATGGAGCAGGCTCTCGGACGCTTGTTTGCAGAGTGGACAGAAGCTCGGCCCCACCCAGCCTCTCCTTTGTAACGCTTCCCAGGTGAGAAGCTTATCATTGTCGATCAGCCAGGAAAAAAGTTTATGTTTGAGTGGCAAATGCAGCTTCCACAGCTTGTGGATCCACGGCGGAACAGGGTCAGTGAAATGCTGTTTCTGGAGCGCTAAGTAAAGGTTTTTAACAGTGATCAATCCGGATTCATCACCGTCGGCCCACAACAGGACATCCGGCTCGGCCCTCAGAGTAATGCCGACACTTTTCAGAGCTGTGGCAAATCTATTCCATTCAGAGGCAAGCGGATCGCTCAGGGAGAGATCGTTGTCGGTCATCCAACAGTCTGGCAAAGTAGATCCAACTGTCAAAATTCGAATCTGTGCAAGAGTGGTAATATTATTTGCCTGGAGGTGGAGTCTCATCGATGGAGATAGAATGGAGCGGTCCCCCAATCCAAGAATCGAATCCCTGCCAATAAGTATCTCCGAGCCATAACCAGGCTTCCAGCGTAGCCAGTGAAGAATAACTGGAGTAGATGCCACCAGGCCTCTCCAGAAAGGAGAGGCCCTCTTCACCTGGAAGGAAGGTTTGCGTAACCAATGGAGGAGCGGTTTTGAATCAAGATACTTATCCTTAATAATTTTATTCCAAATACTGCCAGTGGAGACAGCTCTCCAGAAGGAACTGGCCAGGAGCGCCCCATTGAAAGTAGAGAGGTTTTTGAGGCCCCATCCGCCTTTCCTTTTAGATTTTGAAAGGGACTTCCAACTACAAAGATGGATACGTTTTTTGTCCACATTACCACCCCACAGAAAATTAAACGCTAATCTACGCAGAGAGGTGAGAATCTTAGAAGGAACCCGTGCCAGCAACATCCAGTAAACTGCCAGGCTCTGGAGAACAGGCTGAATCAGGATCAACCGTCCACCCAATGACAACCACTTGTTACACCAGAAGCCGATTTTTCTCTCGAAGGAGGCCACCAGCCAACGCCAGTCACCAGGTGAAGTGGCTCCCAGCTTCATATGGAAGCCCAAATAAGTGAAACCCTCACTCAAACTCTTAAAGGTAAGAGGAATAGTGACTTGTAGAAGATGGAGTTCAGGATCAGAAATACCCCAGTAGTGAGCAAATGATTTAGAGAAGTTAATAGATAGCCCAGAGACTGAGCAGAAGCGCTGAAGCACCTCTAGGATAAAATGCCATTCCACTGGATCTGCATTGGACATAAGAAGAACATCATCTACAAACATCAGTTGGACTATTTTAACAAGTTTAGATACCTTTATGCCAGAAATTTTGTGCTCAGAGAAGCTTTTTGAGAGAAGAATGTTGAGTGCTTTCATTATCAAGATGAAAAGATAGGGGGATAGTGGACATCCCTGGCGAAGTCCTCTCTCACATTTGAAGAAATTGGATGGATCCCCATTGATTAACACAGCTAAATTAGCGCTTGTAACACAAGAAAGGGTCCTGTTTATGAACTTGTCTCCAAAACCCACCACATGGAGGACTAGCCTTAAAAAATCCCAATCGATGCAGTCGAAGGCTTTTTTGAGGTCTAGTTTCATGATTAGTGCCTTTAGATTTTTCTGTTTGATACTGTGTAAGCATTCATGGGCTGCTCCAATCGCATCATGGATTCTTCTTCCCTTCAAGAAACCCAGTTGTTCCGCAGAGAGATTCCTTTCGAGAAAAGGTTTTATTCTGTTGGAGATTACCTTGGATATAATCTTGTAAATGAGATTACATAATGATATCGGACGGAAATCATTGAAGGAGATTGGGCTGCTTTCTTTCGGGATCAAGACCAGGAACGTTGAATTAATACCTCCTGTAATTTTTCCTTTTAACCGGGTATCCTCCACCATTTGAAGAAGCTCTTCTCCTACTAGTTCAAAGAAGAAACAAAAAAATTCTGAAGTCCAGCCGTCTGGCCCTGGGCTTCACTCAGTTTTAAAGTGAAAAAGTATATCTTTAATCTCCCCTATTGTGACAGGCTTAAAGAGAGTTTCAGCTTCATCTCCGGAAACCATTCGAGGGAAGAGACAGGCTGTAGACCCTTTATCCTGTAGGTTGTGCGAACCTGTAGCTCTGTACTGATTTTTAAAATGTGAAACGGCCTCAGTTTTAATGGCTTCCTGTCCCCGAATATCTGATGCACCGTTGTTGATAGTCCATATCATCTTTTTTTGTCTATTGTGACTGGCGACCTTATGGAAGTATTTGGAATTTGAATCACCACATTTAAGCCAAGTTTCCCGGCTTCGGAGCCTCCAAGCGAATTCCTCGGCATTTAATAAAGAGGCTCTGTTTGATTCCAGTCGTTTTAATGCGTCTGAATCTTCCTCTGTCCAGGGTACATTTGTAGATCTGTATGTGAGATTGGAGATTTTCGCCTCCAACGAGAGCAAAAGGGCCTGGTCTGCTATCTGTTTCGAACGGAACCAGTGCTTGGTTTTTGCTTTGAGGACCTTTAATTTCCACATAAGACGAGTCTGTGGATTGACATCGGAAGTGAACAGCTGGTCCGTCCATGTCTCTTTAACAAGCTCAATGTAATCAGCCATTGAGAGCCAGGAGTGATTAAATTTGAACGGGGAAGGTTTAGGAAGCTCGGAGAGTCTCAGCTGTAAATAAACCGGAGCGTGGTCGGAGAAGAAGGGGAAGTCGACCCACGAAGATGACTGTCCGATGGAGGCCAATAAATTAGCTGTCACAAAGAAACGGTCCAGTCTCCTTGCAATTGCATTCAGACCTGACCTCCCGTTTCGCCATGTAGGGGAAAGTGTTGTCGGTCGAATGTCCAAGAGATTATTTTTGACAAAAATCTCTTTGTAGCGGGCTCCAGAAGGTTCTGACCAGTGTGTACCTCCCCATGATTCTTCGGCCTCAAAGAAGAGATTCAGGTCACCTCCTACTATGAGATTTGTTAATGAGAGAAGACCGCTATCAGCTAGCTGAGATCAGAATAGATTTTTATCCGAGCAAGGTCCGTATATGTTAAGCAGAGCCAACTCCATTTTTGTGGCTATATAGTAGCCCCGTAATAATAAACCCCCACACGTTAGGGATGGCTTCAGTGCAAAGAGACTAGGGTCCCAAGCCACCAACAGACCTCCGGAAGTACCTCAGGAACTTACTGCTGCTGAGAACCAGGAAGGACGGAACTGGTAAACAAAATCTCTTGCTTTGATGTCGGATGAGAGGGTCTCTTGAAGAAAGATAAGATCAGGCTTCGTACGCGCCAACAATCTACGGAAGGAGGCAGTTTTGAGGGTGCCACCGATCCCTCTAATGTTCAGTGAGAGCACGATCATTACTTTGATCTAGCCAAGGCCTTCGTTGCTCTAAGGGCCTTTCCATCCAGAGAGGGCAATAATGTGTTCGGATGCTGAGTGCTTTGAACCTCCTTTTTCTTCCTGGAACTTCAGGTTTGAAGAGGGGAAATTTCAGTAGCAATTCCCCGAGACCAAGCGAAGGACTTTGTATCCACATGTTTAGAGTTTGAAGTTCCAGCTTCGGTTGTCTCGGAAATAATTTCTTTGCCTCGATAAATAGGTAGATGAGAAATAGAACACTGGTGTAGAGCAGGGGGCGAAGTGGGTCTTAGAACGTCCAGGAGATCATTTTCCCCCTCTTCCGGTTGACTATAACCAGGGAGCTCCTGTGAGACTAAATTTGAAGTTAGTGATGTAGGAACTGAGCATGGAAGCACGGTCAAGGAATTAGGTAGGGGGAGGGAGGGGTCGACAGAGGAGTCTGGTGTGAGAGAGGTTTCACCAATGGGATGAGTCGAGCAGCAAGAGGTATGGACAGTCGAATCTAGAGTGGAGGGAGGATCACTAAGGAGAGGGGGGATTCACTTCAGCAGGGGATTTGGAGAGCCATCGGAAACTGTTGATGACTTCTTTATCAGATTCAGAGAGTGAGTGGTAGAGGGACGGGCAAAGATGCCTAAGATTTGTAAGCGGATTATCGACATGATCCAGTATGGAGGGGCTGGTAGCAGGGTTCGAATCCAGGTAAGCCAGAGATGGGTCAACATCTACGTAGTCCGGAGGATTCAAGAGAAGCTCATCCTCTTCAGAAATGTGTTTCGATAACTTACCAGGGCAAGAAAGTCGAAGATGGCCCGTTTCCCGACATAAGTTACAGCGGAACGGGAGCCCGAGGTAGTCTAAGGGTTGTTGATGAGTTCGTCCACGCCAAACTATATCCAGCTTTTCCGGCAATCCTGCTGTGATGTCTATTTCAACTAGAATCTTACCCATCTTCCTCGATGGGCTCTTTTGTGACTGTGTATCAAGAGAAATAAACTGGCCAAGAGTATTTCCAATCGCTCTTAAAGATCCTTCGTTCCAGAGATGTAATGGTAATCCCGGGAGCAGGACCCATAGGTGACGGAGCTGGAAGTAATCCGTGTCGGGGTTGAAGGCCAATCTCCATCTCTTCAGCATAATGTTGCTACCTCCGTAAGTCCAAAATGAGGAGAGTAGCAGAGAAGCATCATTCGGTGACTTACAGATGAAACAAAGCCACCCTTTTTTAAGAAAAAGAACCTCCGGTGCATAACCTAGAAGAGGTAGCCATGATGCCTGAATCCACTCCTCCAGAGGCTGACTGCTTAAACTCTTGTAAGAGACTCGACCCACCAGTGCGCTCGTAGACATCTTACACAGGTCCTCCAGGCCAACACCGTCTCCCAAAACTAAGCGCTTAGTAGTTTTAGAAGCTTTCCACACCTTTCGTCTGTGATGAGCTCGAACTGTGTGAGTGGAGCCGTTTTTATTGTTCAGGACTGGAGAAGGAAAAGGGAGTGGTCTGTCCGGGGCCTTTTGTACACCGACTCTAGTCGGTGGGGGGGGCCTGGTGCAGATAGAGTTTCGGCGGGAACAGAAGGTGCAGGAGGTATATTTAAAAATGATGACTGTGTTTTTGAATAAGAGTCCACCTTATCGAATAAGCCTTCTTGTTCCCAGATCAGCTCGTCAGACGGGTTCATCAGATAGTCTGTCAAACCATCCATTTTAATAGTCTCAGTGGGGTAAGCAGGGTCCCCCTAGATAGTCAGGACAGCCGGTTCGAGTTAGTGGGAAAGGGAAGACTTGGAGTCCGTGACAAGCAGAGAAAGACAGGTCTGTTGCGCACAAGCTGGACTAGAGGACAAAAACAGGACCACCAGTGGGCAGTTCGCTTCTATGAACTAGTCGGTAACTACACGGGGAGAGGGACTGCCACTGCCAATAAGTTCAGGTAAAGTCAATAACAGGAGACACGCAGACCAGTGAGAGTCATCCAGAAAGATACTGAGAGTAGTATTGCTCAGGAAGGTAGAAGAGCGGGCTCCTGTAACGCCTGGTTCGGATGGCCTAATATCAACCATCGTTGACCATCGTTAACTCCTTCCCTTTCTTTTCTTTCCATTATTTGTTACAGGGATACGGGATATTCTGTCAGAATCTACTTTCAGCTTTTCCATTTGAATTATTTTTTCTCCGGCCACCCGAAAAAGGAGTGGGAAGGAGTTCAATGCCAAATAGGGATTAAGGAACATGGATTTATATTACTGTAGCATCACATTATCGGTGGATTTGTCATATTATATTATTGGGGTTATTACGCCGAAGGCGTTTATTCAAGGGGAGGTTCCCCGTATCTTCGTTGTCTGTCCGTGGCTTATCCACCAAGTACACATGTTATTTCTTCTTTTTAAGAATTAAAGCTAAATCGACTACTTATTTATGGACGGGTCATTAATCAAATGTGAAGACTCATTTATACATTTAATGTTTATGTGTTTTTCAAAAAAGAAAAGAGTCTTATATTAATGAATATAAATGTTCTGTTCCAAAATTCATACATTTTATGCAGGATTGTATTATTCATAAGTTCAAAACAGTTTTGAATTTTCACATTATACCTACCATCATACAGTTTTGGTTCTCCATAAAATACAACTTTCAGCCATAAAGTTAATACTTTTTTACATATCATATCAAAAACAAAATACTAGCCTATATCAGTGAGCAGCAACATAAATCCAGGTTATCTTTTTCTCCTTTGATCATATATTCTTTATCGGGTTGTAACTCTTTCAAATATGGCTGAGTGCCCATCTAATACCTAAAGCTTCCTTGGACATGTGATCCACTTCCTTGTTAAAAATTCTACTTCCTTGTTAAAATTTTTGTAGATATGTTGCGCTTTGAGTTGTATAAATCTTCCGCTCAGCCCTCTGATTTTTGTCATCCAAGTCTGTAAAGAGAGCACCTGTAAGTTATTAACATTATTAAACCAGTCAATAATAATCTTGGAATCTCCATCCATTAATAATTTTGAAACCTTCATTACATTAGCAAAATATAATATCTCCATCCATTAATAATCTTGAAACCTTCATTACATTAGCAAAATATAATATGCACCACAGAGCTAGAAGTTCTCCTTTAGTGTTGGTCCCGCTCCCACAATTCATTTTGATTCTGTAGGTGCCCAATACTGGGCATTTTAGTACAGCCCCTGCCCCACACTTTTTACCCATTTCTTGAGAGGCTCCATCAAAGAAACCCACTGCTAAATCTCAATCCATAATAGGTGGCCTATCTAACCTTAATTCCTTTATCTCCTGGACAACTTTAACTTTTTCCAATCCTGTAATATACTAGTACAAACTCTGCCCAAACTAGGAACAACATTTTCAAAAATAATTAGGTTCCTATGTTTCCATACCTCCCAACAGATGAAGCATGGAATTTCTTCCCTATTTTCCTTCTTCACAATCCATCTTTGAAAGCAGTCCTCAATATGTCCTCCAATCCATACATTGAGAATCTTTAATTCCTTTGAAATACTGCCCCAAATATCTTTCAAAAATCTACAGTCAAGAAACAGATGATTCACTGTTTCCTCACAATTCCCACACAAGACACACTTGCTCGGGACACTTGCTCGGGTCAATAAAACCTCTTTTCTTTAAATTGTCCCAAGTGAGGATCTTCTGTTCCAACATTAACTAGATAAAGAGTTGAACTTTTAGGGGAATCCGCCATTTCCAAAGTTTAGTAAACCAGAACATAGGTACTTCTACTCTCTCCTCTAACAGTAAAACATTATATGCAAGTTTTGCACTCACCTGGCCCCTTTTTGTATCCCAATACCACAACAATATATCTTAATATTAAGTCTAGCCTGTGCCAAGAAGTGTATGCCTTGCTCCTTCAGTATCAAAATAAGCTATTTTAATAGTTTATAGAAATTAAATGTACCCACCATAGGATCTGATCCTAATCGGATTGTCTTCCCATTCCTAGGCTTCCAAACTAGCCAAGCAAAAATAACAGGTCATGATGAAGTTAAAGCTTTCCAAAAATTTGAGGATCCATTCGAAGATTTCTTTTCTTGTCTAAGCCATGCTTCCACCGATTTCTTGTGTAAGTATTTTTTAATTATAACCTCATGCCAAGATCTAGGTAACATAAGGCATCTCCAAAGACTCTTAGCAATGAATGCTTTTCCAAAGGTATAAATGTTTTTTAGTCCCCACCCACCATACTTTTTTGGTTTTGAAATTCTTTTCCAACTAATCAAATGCATACCTTCCTTATCTTTCTTACCTGTCCACAAAAAGCTAAATATCCTCCTCCTTAAACTATTCATAACACTTTTTGTATCTTGGCCAAGGATAACCAATATACAAAAATAATTTCAAGCACTTCCTTTACCAATGTGACCCTACCCCCTAAAGACAACCACATGTGGGTCCAATGTATAATTCTTTTCTCAAATTTCTTCTCCAGCCAAAACCAGTCAGCTCGATTGTAACAATTTGGTTTTATGTAAAAACCCAGGTACTTAAACCCTGCATCCACTGATCTTATTTCATATGGTAGCAGATCTTTTAGTAGAACAAGTTCTTCATTTGCCTACCCAGCTTCTAAAAGGACAGACTTCTGAGGGCTAAAATCCATACCCGTCCCCTTACAAAAGAGGTCCAAAACCTTTTTGATAGATTCCCACTCAACAAAAATGCCAATCCCAAAAAATATTACATCATCCACAAACATCAAGTGTGTTATTCTCAACCCTCTGGCTATAGGAATTCCAACAATATTCTTCGTTTCAATCTATTCTTTTAATGTTCTGCTTAGCCCTTCCACAATAAGAAGAAAAAGTAGAGGTGATAACGAGCATCCCTTCCTTAAACCCCTGAAACTCTTGAAGAAACTTGTTGGTTTACCATGAATCAATACTGCAAAGTTTGCAGTTGTCACACATCCCATAATCCAATCTGTTGCCTCCAAGCTCAAGCCAACTTGTAATAATACCAGCCTGAGGAACCCCCAATCCACTCTATCATATGCCTTTATTAAATCCAGCTTCAATACCAATGCTTTAATATTTTTAACCTTAATGCTATGAAGAACTTCTTGCACAATTCCAATTGCATCAGTGATTTGTCTGCCTTTTAGGAACCCAAACTTTTCCTTTGAGATACCAACAAAAAGAGAGTTCTTAATTCTGGCTGAAATAATCTTGGTTATGATCTTGTAAACCAAATTACATAGTGCAATTAGCCTAAAACCTCCAAAAGTATCATGTTTATCACTCTTAGGAATAAGAGTTATGAATGTAGCATTTAGTACCCCAGAAACTCTACCCTTCCTCCTGGAATCCTCCACCAATCTTAAGATATTTTCTCCCAAGAGCTCAAAAAAGGCTAGGAAGAATTCCACCGACCAACCATATGGGCTAGGGATTTTTGAAGCCTTAAATCCTTTTAAGGTAGTTAATATTTCAACAAGAGTAACAGGCTCAACCACTTTTATCCCTTCTTCCACAGAGAAAAATGTCGGATAGTTCTTTAGAACTGCAAGTTGATCAGAAATTGCAATGTTTTCTCGTGCCTTAAACATATTTTGAAAATATGAGACAACTTCCTTTTGTAATTCTGTTGTCTTGTTAATTACAATGCCATCATCTTTTGAGATATCCCAGATAGTATTTATCTGCTTTCTAGAGTTTACGAAAGCATGAAAAAACTTTGTATTCTTATCACCTGCTGCCAACTAGTTCACCCTGCTCTTTTGCCTCCAGGTCTCCTCCTCCTTCTTTAGCAAGTGTAGTTTTCTTTTTTCTTTTTCTAAAACCTTGTCCTTTAAATCAGTTTTCCGAAAACCCCCAGGAAAATCTGAATAGAAAGTCTTCAGCTCCAATTCTAGTTGAACTAGTTCAGCCTTTGAGTTGACCTTTTTCTTCTTTTTCCAATGAGATACTAAAGCCGTAAGAATTTTTAATTTTTTCACCAAAGAATCCATAGGATTTAGTACTTATGAGCCCAAAAGATCATTCCAATTTGATTTAACTAGTTCAACAAACTCTAGATCCTCAAGCTAGACCAAATTAAATTTAAATGGATAGTTGGTATTCCTTTTATCATGTTCCAAGTGAAGTATGACTGGCATATGATCCAAGATCTTAAATTACAGACCTAAGATCTATATCTTATCCCAGCCAAAACCAACCTCTCGTTCAATAAAAACCTATCCAATCTCTTAGGAATGTATGTTGATTAAGGTTGGTTGTCATTGATGTCAACCCTTGAAGAAAGACCCGTAGCACAAAGGTTTGGGTAATGGACCCAATAGTGTTTGATGTAAATATGAGTCATTATTTTTTTGTCATGGTTGATAAGAAGTAAATATGGATGAACTCCAAAGTGGTCCCCTTATGGTGAACGCCCTCATGGGAAGATGCTTTGTGGAGTAAGAGAACCCATGCTTAATTGTGGAATAATGAGATGAAGAAAAGTGAATTTGTCAAGGAAAATATCCTAAATGGATAGTTCTTGTCATGTCATTTACGGTGGTATGTGGAACGTCACATAATTCCTCACGGTTAGAGAGTTATGGCCATGAGAAGTTGGAGACCCTAGGTTTGGGTAATGGACCCAAGTTTGTTTGATGGGTAACGGTATGAGTTATGATATATTTTTAGATAATACTA
>SNQJ01S0107732.1:33679-55829 GCA_010110895.2 Picea sitchensis | reverse complement strand
TAGATGAAGATTTTGTTGTGTGCACAGATACATGAAAGGAAGGGATTGGGGGAGTCCTTATGAAAAATGAGTATGTCATATGTTATGAGTCAAGGAATCTTAAGGAGCATGAAATAAATTATGCTACCCATGACTTAGAGTTGGCAGCCATAGTTCATACCTTAAAAATGTGGAGGAATTATCTCATGGGAAAAATATTTGAGCTAAAGATAGATAGTGGTATGAAACACTTGTTTCAGCAGCCCAAGCTAATTCCACACATACTATATGGCAGGAATTTCTCAGTGAATATGACTTTGATATCAAGCACATCAATGGAAAAGAGAATAAAGTGGCTAATCCACTCAACACAAGGGTCCATGAAATGCATGTTGCAACCATTAACATGTATTTTTTAGATTTAAAAGGTAGAATTATGGAAGATATAGCATCATATAAACATTATGCACAAGTTATATAAGGCTCACAGTAAGAAAATGTACCAATAAAATTTAAATACTACAGGTTGGAAGAGGATGTAATCCTCTTGTCCAAGGACAAGGTTTATGTTCCTAACACTCAAGAATTGAGAAATATAGTATTGAAAGAGATTCACAATGTACCATATGCTAGACATCCAAGGTACCAAAAGACAATTACAATAGTAAGAAGACAATGTTTCTGGCTTGGAATGAAGAAGGACATGGCTGATTACATATCTAGGTGCATGGAATGTCAAAAGGTGAGTACTAAATATAGGCATCTAGCAGGACTGCTATGACCATTTTCCATTCCTGAATGGAAATAGGAGGTAGTTACAATAGATTTTATCACCAAGTTTCCAAGAACTGAAATACAACATGATTCCATCATGGTAGTTATAGACAAGCTTACAAAGGATGCACATTTATACCAGTGAAAACAACTCACAAGGAAACCAATATTGCAGAGATTTACATGAAGGAAATTGTCAGGCTACATGGTGTGCTTAAGGAAATAGTGTCAGATGGAGATCCCAAGTTCACTTCTAATTTATATTAGGGGATTTTTGGGTCATTTATTTGTCACCTTTTTCATTGTTAGAATTATTCCTTTTTATCATTTTTCCTTCCATCCGTTCATTTCCATTTTTATCTTATTTCCTCACGAAGGCACCAATACAAACTTTCAAGCTTTAAGTGGTTAATTTTCATTAATTTCCTTGTTTTTAATGAATTAAAGAGGATTATGATTGGTTTAATAATGATAGTTGATGAATTTTGTATCCACAATTCAGTTCTGCCAAGCCTAAAGAGCTCCAAGCCACCACAATTTACTTCCTACTACCATCATAATTAATTCTCATACTTCCACTTTTCCAAATGAGAATCGACCATATGGAATTTGTAGATAGAAGGTTCGATATGGTTATGTGTCCATTATATCATTCCCAGGCCGACAACAAAAAACTCTAGCTCTTGTTCAAAGAGTTTTGTAAACTCTTATCAGTTTCCAGAAAATGATTTCGTGGAGTCAATTGCGAGAATATGAAAGCAAATCTTGGAAATCAGAGACATGGGTTTTCTAAAAGACAAGCCCATTTAGGTTCATTGTAGACAAATTTCTCAAAAACATAAATATATAGGATATATCCTTGATTCTTTAAAATAGATTTTCCCAGAATTATAGGTTGTTTTGAGATCCATGAGAATTGGATCTATGCAAATTTGATTCTAATGTATAAATAGGAGCTATCAAACCTTCATAAAGAGACACATCTCTTGTTATTAGATTATTGTAACATTTTATTGTTGTTGAATTAATATATCAAGATCTTGTTGATGTTCAATTCATGAGTTTTACATGTTGAGTTTACAAGTCCAACCTTATATACGTTCCTTTCTAAGTAGTGTTCCCCAAGCTAGGACGACCCCCTGAGGAGGAGTGTGCTACACATTTACTTTCTTGTTGGTATTGTTTTCCTATTTAGTTGTGATATTTTACATTTATATTCATTTATTTCATTCAAGTTTATTTATTTATGCATACGCAAGATAACTAACACAACAACATCAATTGAACAATTGATTGTTATTTCTACAACATTAACTCTCACTGCTTCAGATGATTGAAAGAATGTTATTAACAGTCCAATATATTAATGATCCTAAGTGTTGGAATTATATTTGTGTCTTCACAATTTTGTTTCTGCATCATTACTAAATGCTTCTTTTTTTTTGTAGATGAACATAACTTTGTTTTTGTAGCTAAATAGTGAATAATTACTCTGTTTTCTGTAGCTGAATAGAACTTTGTTTATGCAACTAAAACAATGAAATTTTTTCCTTTTTCATAAGTAATCATTTAGGGATAAATTGGAAGCTAATGCCTGCATATATTTTGCATTCACTTCATCAGTTTACGAACCTCGGGTTGATGATTTAATGTAGTAGAGTTCACGTAATTGAATTGACTGACATTTTTGGCGTCATTGTCGGGGAAGTGAGAAAAGGCATTAGTTTTTACTTTTATCATTTAAATGAATATATGAATGAATGCATGGAAAGAGAGATAAGAATATGAGAGGTAAGAATTCATGGAAAGAGTCTCTCTTCAACCATTTAAATCATGTTAAGTAGAATGCATGTAAAGACTAGCTCTGTCAAATGATAATCTGGTGATAGTAGGGCCTTAGTAGCATGAGGTATTCAAGATGACGTTTGTTTCATTTTTTGTAGGTTTCATTCAAAAATTAGGTAAGTTTCAATATTTTTTGGGTGTTGTAAAAACCCCCGTGCACTAATCCATGTGCAAGAAAGAGACTATCAAACAATAAGAAGAATGCAAGCATGCTCAAGAATTTGTTGAGCAAATAAGGAAATGATACTCCAATAAATCTCTCAAATCTTATTAGTAGCCGTAAACATCTCTACATCTCAAAAGGATAAAATCCTGACAACTATCAGGAACATACCTGCACTCTGAGAAGTGATAGAAGACGAAAAATTCCATAAGAAACATCAAGAAGAAGACCTAGAAGAGATCAAATAGCCATGGGAAACATTTGATGGAGAGAAGAAATTAGAACTTGAGATCGAAGAATTTTTACCATGCCTATCATCAGATCCTTTATACGTTCAAGAGACCAATCAATAAATCATAGAATATCCACATGGCATGACAAAGGAGGACATACAAAGTGGTGGTAATGAACAAGTGTGTTGGATAACTGAGAGGGGGGGTGAATCAGTAATGATCAATTGTTCCACTTTTAACCACAATATATATTCTTTATCTTTACCAATAGTGTTTAGTAGTATATCATCAATGTATCATCTATGAATGCATCCAATAAATATATCATAAGCATGTAAACATAAGCAATATCACATCAAGAACAAAATACACTAGTATTTACGTGGAAACCCAAATGGGAGAAAGCCATGGAATGATTTCTTATATATATATCAAGAATTCATTCATATGAAGAACCAAATTCCCAATTCTCCAACTACAACTGGAAGGAGGCTCCAACCCCCTATTCTTAGGCTCCAACTTGAAGGAAGCTACAACTCCTTGATTCTCTTGCTCCAACCAAAAGGAGGATACATCCCCCTAGGTTATTTGGCTCGAATCAGAAGGTGGCTACAATCACCCAGTTATGAGGCTCCAACATGAAGGAAGCTCCAACTCCCTAATTCTCCGGATCGAGCTAGAAGGAGGCTACAACCTCCTTTCCTAGCCCCATCCTACCACCCTGAAATATAAATGTAGACCAACTGTCACAGACTCTACCACTCTCACAAAATCTTTTATAACTCTATTACGGTCTCTGTCTCTGCCACTACCACTGTTAGTGTCATTGTCACTACCACTATCACTGATATTGTCACTATCACTTCCACTATCATTGATACTCAACCAGATCCTCTCACATGAATCATATATCAAAGACACCTCCCAACTACATGTCCAACAAACACATGCCTCAACCAAGCATGATCCAACATCACCACATACTATCACAAGATATGTGTCTCAACCATGTACCATGCATCAACCTGTTCCATCAAGTGCATCAACCATGTACCATAACGAGTGCATCAACTATGTACCAAAACAAGTGCATCAATCATATATAATAACAAGTGCATCAATCATGTACCAAACCTGTACCATACATCAACCTGTACCATCAACCATGTATCTGTACCGTATACCATACCATATGCCAACCATGCAAATAAACCATGTACATAAACCATGCACATCAATACCTCTACTTTATACCATACCATGTGCCAACCATGAAATGTATCTCATATACCATATCAAGCATCAAACTTGTACTATACAATGTACCATAAGATATGTTGAACACGTAATACCAAGAGTGTATCTCAACCAAGTACCATCACTACTAAGATATGTCTCCTATGCATGTACTACCATATGCCAAGTGTATATCTCAATAATGTATCAATATCAATGGTAGACCACTAACACAATAACCATACACCTTGTATCAATAAACAAAGAAGTGCACCAACAATGTATCTCACCCAACATGTACCATATACCATGAAATGTGCATCAACCATATGCTAATAATATGTGCCAAATGTGTACCAAGCATGTATATTGATCACCAACAAGTGCCTCATACATATACCAAAATGTATCTCAAACAATGTGCCCAATATCCAACATGCTCCTAAAACCATGTGCCTCAACCATATACCATATCACTCATGATATGTCTCAATCATGAGATACATCGTAACATCATCAACATGTAACCCTCAAAACATGCATATAAACATACCTGTAACTCTATAACAAACCTGGTGTATGTGATCATAGACTTGTAGACCTTCATCAACTTCATCAACAAGAGAATAACATCTTCATCAAACATTACCTTAGTCTCACGGGACTAGTTTTGGATTAGTCACAAACCCTAAATTTCAACAAACATAACTCTGTACCTATAATGAATAAATGTATGAAACTTGACACAATATTATTCAGTATCTTCTCTGCAATTCCTCCAAGTTTAATTTCTTGGAACATCCCAAAAAAGGAGTTATAGCAAAAATGGTAGACCTTGCTTAATTCTGGATTATTCTAGAGAGTGAATTTGTAGAGCATTCCCCGCGTGGAATGTTTGATATCTGGATCTGAAACTTGCACAAAAAATACTAAGGACTATAACCTATCCAATTAATTTTGTCTCACTAAATTTGGATCTTCTATGAATAATTTAGGACTGTTTTACACAAAAAACTTGTTTGATACTAGTTTCAGGATTGGCCAACAATCCTATCTTCCATAGAGTGTATCTCCCAAACTAAAACGACCTAGAATATGAAATTTCTACCACAAGTACCTTGATATGTCTTCTCGGTATCCTACATGTTTCACTATTTGAATCTTTCTATAAAAAAAATTATGGCGAAAATGGTAAGATGACCTGTAAATAACATACCATAGAACACATCCTCACAAGACTTCATCCTCCCTTGCAAATTCCTCATATATCCTTGGTTACCTCATATAATAATCACTTGACCAATTAGATAGATGTTCAATGAAATTTTGTGTATATATAATGTACTTATGAGAGACTTCTTGAGGTGTATTTATACTTTTTCTAGGTAACATCTTTCCTTAACTTTGGGACCACTTTCCTTAACTTTAGGGATTATTGAACACTTTGGGACCACTTTCCTTAAATTTAGGGATTCTTTAATTTTCTTGTTACAACCACTTTACCCTTTCATTGATTGACTTATAACCAACTAGGGGCTTCTTGACCATTCTTTGGGGCTTCCATATTCATAAGGCCATAACTCCTCAACCATGAGGATCCACGTGGCATACCACCTATCATCGGAAATGGAATGACATGTACTATCCATATGTGATAGTATTACCTACAATTTCACTTTACTTCATGTCATTATTCCTCAATAAACTATGGGTCCCATAACCACACCTCCGGGGCTACATGTAGACTACATCAAATGTACCCAACGAACTCATCATCAATCACGATCATACAAATTTCAATAAATTGTCCAACATATTTGTACCTCTCCAAGGGTTGAAATTAATGACAACCAACTTTCCAAACCATCTTTCCATCAATCTAAACCAACTGTCCAACAATATCCCCCTTTGGAATTGATGGAAACACTTATAAATGGAAACAATCATGCTCAAACTCTCTCTGTGACCATCACTCCTCATCAATTTTTCTCACTCTCCCCCTCTAACATTAATGGACAAGGGTATCTCTCTGGGTATCTCTCCCCCTTTGTGGATACTCCCCCTTTCTGAACTCTCCATGGGGATACTCCCCCTGTCTGCACTACCTCTATCTCTCCATCGTCATGAATTTATTTATCTCTCACCCGTTGACAAAGGATTAACTCCCTCTCCTTCTGATATTGCACCTGCTTAAACCAACCATGGGAAAAGGAGTAACTCCCCTTGTGGGTATGTCTCCCCCTGTTTGCATGCTATTGACCTTCCTTTGTCTCTCTCTGATGATTTTCCTTCTTGTAATATTTATAACTACTTGTGCAATGTTTCCTTTCCTCTATTCTAGTGTTGTTCATTGTCCATTGGTGCTTCCTCATGTAATTCAAGACATATATAAAAGTCATTCAAAGTTAAAGCATTCAAATATTCCTTTATGATAATCATCCAACTGTCTCTGAGTTGATCTATTAATTAGTCTTTAAACCAATCTGTGAATCTATAAATCAATATCTGAACCAATCTCTGAACCAATTTGTGAATATTTGAATCAATCTCTAACCGTATGTCACAAACTATCCATAACTATGTTACTCAATTGTCCATAATTCCTACCCATATGTCACTGTACAAAGACTACTCTGAATCAAATATGTATAATGATATGATCTATCTTCTCATCAAAATATCCATTTCTGGAACAACCTGTACTGAAGATTTATCTTCCTGAATACGATCATAATCTTCTTCCCGTGTAACTTCCAATTGACACATGTGTGGGAATATTGCTTTCTCAGTCGATAAATCTGTCATTCTATATTTCTGCTCTCTGACTGCTCTAAATGTGTCTCCTAAAACCTGTAAGTTGCACAAAGGATGGATCTATGATCTGTCTCAGTTGTTGCATAGACTCCCCCTGTTCAATAATCATATTTGTTGGGAGCCTCCAAGTCAGGTGGCTTAGAAAAATACCTTCTCTGATGCAGAGTAATCTTCCTCTTGATCTGTAGACTCATCATCTCTCTAAACTTTGACTTCTTCCTTTCTTCCTGCGAATTGATCTTGCACTACAATTCTTGAAAGTGCAATCTCTTGAACCTATTATTTATTCACCTGCTCTTCTTTTCTTTCTTGCACTACTGCAAATCCTGCGATCTATGGGACCTATTCTTTATTCACTTGTTCTTTTGGTTTTTAATTTCTTCTCCAAACCTTCCTTTGTCTGACATATTCCTTTTTCCTTGTATATTTTTATTCATCTCGTACTATTGCCAATCCTGAGAGTATCTGATCTTCCTTTACCTGTTCTGGTTTTATTTTTCCAAACCTTCTTATATATGATATCAGTGTTCTCTTTCATATAAGTATCCATCATGCTTATACAATCACAAGATATGTGTCCATAGTTATGGCACTTGTAACATTCAGTGTCATGTGGGGCCACACAAGATTTTCTTGTTTGAACATTTCTTTCATAAACCATGTAATCTACAATCTTATGTCCAAAGTCAATACAATAAAAACAATGACCATAAAATAAATTTGCATACCTAGGAGTGAATGATGTTCTTTGTTGTTTAGTCCTTCTGAATTCCTTTCTTGGATGATCATGATCTTCTCTTCTGTGGATCCCTTATTTATGGTTGAAGCTTCTTTGTTGCCTGAACATGGTAGGTCTTGTTGAATATGTATCTCTATTATTATTCTTTATTCTTGTTGACCATGATTCCTTCCTTTGAGTACTTCTGCATAACTCTTATTCATTTATTCATTTTTCTTTTCGATCACCCTGGAATGCTTCTTTTCATTCTTTACTACCGATGTAGATGTTTTTGTCTCTTCAATGTTCTTGCTGAGCTTGATGATTTTACTTCCCAATGCGACAACTTCTTCTTCAAGCTTCTCAATCTCTTCTTATTTCTTCATCATTTTAATCTTCATGACTTCTTCTATTCTCTTTGCTTCTTCAAGTTGGATCTTCAATGTAATTATTTCTTCTTCAAGTCTTCTCTCTTCTTGACCAAACTTTGTCTCAATCTAGCTTAAATAATTAGTTATTTCCTTGAGATGATATGTCAATATATTCTCTCTCTTTTTTGGTTCTTCCTTATATTCTACTATTTTGGCTTCCAAACACTGCTTTTGATATTTTAGAGTTTCTTCAACCTTTCTAGCTTCTTCTACCTGAGCTCTTAAGTTCTTGATGACCTGATGGGTTTCTTCAAATATTTGAACACTTTCCTTTCGTTTCATCAATAGTGATACATTTTCATCTCTTTCCTTCTTTAGTTAATCTAAAACCTTAATCGATTCTGCTTCTATTTCATTTGTCTTATCACTTTCAATTTTCAAATAAGGGCAGTTGTCTTCAAGATGTCTGTGCCTTTAACAATTAAAACAAAAGAAATAACCTTTTCTAATTTCGTATACTTCAAACTCTTCTTATTTTGAATCTTTTTGACAAGATGATCATCTTTGTTCTTGTTCTGTACCTACATCTCCTTTAGCAAACTCTGACTCTACGATGGGAGAAAAATATATATTATGTAGCTTATCCAAAAATTCTTTAGCTGATGAGAATTTACCTACTTTGTCCTTTTTTGTATCACATAGTCCTTCCATGATTAGATCCATTGCTATTTTGTTCTTCTTCTTTAATTATTTCTTGGCTGCATTCTTTGGTTTCTTTGCAACATTGTATCTCGCAACAACTGAGTGACAAATGTCATATCCCTTTGCCTATAAAGTTGTTTTCATTTGTCTGCTCTAGTAGGGATAGTTATGACCGTCAAACTGTGGTATACCAATCTTAATGTAATCCATGATCTCCTTCCAGTGGTTAAACTGCTTCTTGAAGGACCCACTTTGATACCAATTGTTGGATTACTGAGAGGGGGGGTGAATCAATAATGAGCGATTGTTCAAATTTTAACCACAATATATATTATTTATATTTACCAATAGTGTTTAGCAGTATACCATCAATGTATCATATATGAATACATCCAATAAATATATCATAATCATGTAAACATAAGAAACATCACATCAAGAACACAATATGCCAGTATTTACGTGGAAACCCAAATGGGATAAAACCATGGAATGCTTTCTTATATATATCAAGAATTCATTCATAGGAAGCACCAACTTCCCAATTCTCCAGCTATAACTGGAAGGGGACTCTAACCCCCTATTCTCAAGCTCCAACCTGAATGAAGCTACAACTCCTTGATTCTTTGGCTCCAACCAAAAGGAGGCTACAACCCCCTAGGTTCCCTGGCTCCAACCAGAAGGTGGACAAAACCACCTAGTTCTCAGGCTCCAACCTGAAGGAAGCTCCAACTCCCTAAGTCTTTGAATCCAATTGGAAGGAGGATATAACCCCCTTTCCTTGCTCCGTCATACCGCCCTAAAATATAAATGTAGACCAACTATCACAGACTTTTCCATTGTCACAAACTTGTTACAACTCTGTCATTGTCTCTATCTCTATCACTGCCACTATTACTATCATTGTCATTGCCACTTTCACTGATATTGTCACTGTCATTTCCACTGTCACTAATACTCAACTAGATCCTCCCACATGAATCATATATGAAAGACAACTCTCAACTAGATGTCTAACAAACACATGCATCAACCAAGCATGATCCAACATCACCACATACCATCACAAGATATGTGTCTCAACCATGTACCATCCTATACCATGTATAAACTTGTACCACAACCAGTACCATCAAGTGCATCAACCATGTACCATAACAAGTGCATCAACTATGTACCAAAACACGTGCATCAATCATATATAATAACAAGTGCATCAATCATATATAATAACAAGTGCATCAATCATGTACCAAACATGTACCATACATCAACGTGTACCATCAACCATGTACCTATACTGTATACCATACCATATGCCAACCATGCAAATCAACCATGTACATCAACCATGCATATCAATACCTCTACCTTATACCATACCATGTGTCAACCATGAAATGTATCTCATATACCATATCAAGCATCAAACCTGTACTATACCATGTACCATAATATATGTTGAACAAGTAATACCAAGAGTGTATCTCAACCAAGTACCATCAACAATAAGAGATGTATCCTATGCACGTACTACCATATTCCAACTGCATATCTCAATAATGTATCAATATCAATGGTAGACCACTAAGACAACAACCATACACCTTTTACGAATAAACCAAGAAGTGTACCAACAATGTATCTCACCCAACATGTACCATATACCATGAAATGTGTATCAACCACATGCCAAGAATATGTGCCAAATATGTACAAATCATGTATATAGATCACCAACAAGTGTCTCATACATATACCAAAATTTATCTCAAACAATGTGCCCAATATCCAATATGCTCCTCAAACCATGTGCCTCAACCATATACCATATCACTCATGATATGTCTCAATCATTCCATACACCATAACATCATCAACATGTAACCCTCAAAACATGCATATAAACATACCTATATCTCTATAACAAACCTAGTGTATGTGATTACATACCTACATACCTTCCTCAACTTCAACAACAAGAGAATATCATCTTCATCAAACATTACCTTAGTCTCACATGACTAGTCTTGTATTAGTCACAAACCCTAATTTTCAACAAAAATAACTATGTACCTGTAATGAATAAATTTCTAAAACTTGTACAGAATATTCTTCAGTATCTTTTCAACAATTCCTCCAAGTTTCACTACTTGGAACATCCCATAAAAGGAGTTATAGAAAAAATGGTAGACCTTGTTGAATTCAAGATTATTCTAGAGAGCGAACTTGTAGAGAATTACCCATGTGGAATATTTTATATCTAGATCAAAAATGTGAAAAAAACATACTACAGTCTGTAACCTATCTAATGAATTTTTTCTCACTAAATTTGAATCTTCTATGAAGAAGTTATGACTTTTTTACCCGGAACACATGTTTGAGACTAGTTCGAGGATTGGCCAACAACCCTATCTTCCACAGAGTGTATCTCCCAAAATAGAACGACCCAGACGCTTAAATTTATACCACATGTACCTTGATATGTCTTCTTAGTATCCTCTAGGTTTCACTGTCTGAATAATTCTATATAAAAAAATTATATCGAAATGGTAAGATGACCTGTAAATAACATACCTTAGAACACATCCTCACAAGACTTTATCCTCCCTTGAAATTTTGACCTTCTTTACTTCATATTCCCTATAAAAAATGCCTTAGATATCCTCAGTTACCTCATATAAGAATCACTTGACCACTTAGATAGATTTTCAATGAAATTTTTTGTATATGTAATGCACTTATGAGAGACTTCTTGAGGTGTATTTATACTTTTTCTAAGTAACCTATTTCCTTAACTTTAGGACCACTTTCCTTAACTTTAGGGCTTATTGAATTTTATTGTTACAACCACTTTACCCTTTCATTCATTGACTTGTAACCAACTAGGGGTGTCTTGACCATTCTTTAGGGCTTCCATATTCATAAGGCCATAATTCCTCAACCGTGAGGATCCACGTGGTGTACCGCCTATCACCGGAAATGGCATGACATGTACTATCTATATGTGATATTATTACTTGAAATTTCAATTTGCTTCATGTTGTTATTCTTCAATAAAATCTGGGTCCCATAACCATACCTCTAGGGATACATTTAGACTACATCAAATGTACCCAATGAAATCATCATCAATCACGATCATACAAATGTCAATCAACTATAAAACATCTTTGGACCTATCCAAGGGTTGAAATCAATATCTAAGGGTTGACATCAATCTCCAAGGGTTGACATCAATGCCAACAAACTGTCCAAACCATCTATCCATCAGTATAAACCAATTGTCCAACAAATTGGACCAGGGGCATCACGACTACAATGAATTATGGTTTCAGGCACATATCGGTTCACAACATTCCTTCACTCTTCAACAATTCTTGACATCATATCAATCAAAGCAGTTGGTTTCTCAAAGTATATCTTCCAAACCTAAATATGAGTTTATTTGTAATCCAATTATACACATGGCTCCATTGGAAGTATTCCTATACTTGAAAGAGATTTTATTTTTCAAGCAAAGTAGGATAGGGTAGAAGAATAAATAAATAAATAAAATAGTAAACATAAAAATAAGTCCAGTTGTGAAAACCAGTTTATTGACTCGACTAGCATGAGTTTTTCTTGAAAACCTGGAAACTAGCAGGCAAAATTCTCAATAAGTTCTGCATGTTGGTTTAATATTGTATTATGGTTCTTCAAATAAGTTTTGGTCTATGCTTGTACTGGATGATGTGGGATCCCTTAAGGCCATCATTCTAATAGGTATTTTTCCATTGACTTGAATACTCTATTTGGGATCAAGATCAAGATATATTTATAATTCCTTGGAACTTGTATGCCTCAATGATAGGTTTCCTCACTGATAGCAGTGGGGATGATTTAATGCCTCTTGACTAAAAATTCTTGCAGGTTACTCGACTCCAACACATTCATTCATGCCTGACAGGATGCATTAAGGTACCTTGATGCTCATTAACATCAATGGTGAGTGATATCACATTAGTTAACAACATACATTAATGGCCAGTAATCCAATGATTTATTTTCGTGCTTGACATCAAGAATTGTACCACATATTAAATATTTTGATGAAGACTGTATGGTTTAATGGTATTAATAGTTGTATCCTTTTCCACATTTTGTAAATAAAAAGGGTAATCCATTCTTGTTGTAGTATCTTTCCCTTTAGCATAGTTTTTGGTTCCCTATAGTAGTATTCATGGTTGTTATTTTGGTTCTAGTAGTATTTCTCATTTGATGATCAACAAAGAAGAGTTTTAGATTTAAAATAAACTCCAGATATTTAGTTTCAACATCTGATTTCCTATATTATATTTCCTGCAATCGCTCAACAACCTCTTCATTATTCCAACAACAAGTAATCAAATATCATATCTCAGAAGGATGAATGAGGACATGCGTCATCCTCAATATGGGGGAGAGAGAGCATTGAGGTATCAATGTCATCTATAGTTCCAGATGCAGATTATGTCCCAACTCCTTTAGAAAATCTTCAACATAATTTTTTACCCAAGCATCCAAGCACTCGGTACTCATCTTATTCTGATCATTTTCAAATTATCATGACAGCGAAGAGGTAAAATGGAACAAAATAATTTCAAGCATTTAAGTAGTTTACTTTTGCCTCATCATCAGAGTTTCTTTCAAACAAATTTTATACAGGATGGTTGCACAAGATCATAGCTTACTTTTCCTTATGAAGATGTTTTAGAGAAATTCTGTAGTTTTTTTAAAACTTTATGTAGCTACAGAACCTGTAGCAGACTATCTTCAGAGATGAAATTTTCATGACATTTGCAAGCAGATGAGGATGAGTTAAAAAATTCTAGGACATGGGTTTTGAGGAGAATATGATAAATTAAGTAAAAGGGGAGAATTTGTTTTAGAAAATGAATGATAAGGGACCCATGGGCATGTTTTAAATCTGATCTAATAAAAAATACTAGAATTTTTGTAAACAATCATAGATTTTTTTATTTTTATTTTATTTTATTTTTTATTTTTTTTATTTTTTTTCTGTAGCAGATTTGTAGTTTTGTATGGTTGCACACATCCCAATATTAGATCGTTCCTTCTAAATGGTTTCAAATCAGCACCAGATACCCATCCACCTATCAACTCAGATTGAGATTCCTTTAGGTCATCGCAAGAGATTAGTCAAAGTTGTGGTCAATGCATGAACAAATGGCAGACTGTGCAAGATGGATCCAAGCCAAATCAACCATGAGATCATGTTATTTTTCTACAGTTCCTAATTTAGCATGAATTTGTATCAATACCACTCCGAGATCTTAGAAATATAAACTTGAGGTAAAACCATCTATAAAAAAATTTAATTTGTTAAAAGTTTAAAAAATTATGGAAAATGACTGCTCAAGCTTATAACTTATCCTTCATTATCATTCATTTTATCTTAATTTCTTTCACTTTGTCATCTTTTCTAGCATTCTGCTCCATTTTTATCTATCCATTCCTTTCACTCTATACTTTGTCCATTTTTATCTGCCCTGATCCAATGAATCAATACTTCGAAAAAATGGGCTTATGGCAACATTGTAAATTTTGTTTTAAAACAAACTCAAAGTACAAACAATGTAGATTGTGACAATGCCATTACTATCCACCTTTATCTATGTCACAGAAGCATGATTAGATATAATAAAAAATAGAGTATACAATGTTTATTCAATGGAGAAATAGATGCAGTAGTCAAGCATTAAAGAGAAAGTTGTAGGTGTCTTAAAAGCCTCAAATGTAAAAGAAAATAGATCTATTTTCTGAACATAAGTTTCATGTTAACCCTACTTCGGTTTTGTATACATCATTGTGGATGTTATGAAATGGTACACTCGACTAATGCAAACCTTTCAAGCCATTGTGGGCACATCAACTAGTGTTCGTACTGGTATTTTGGTCCATTGTTATCATTAATGGGTAAGGATTTTTTCTTCTAGTTGTTATAAGGGATTCATTGTCATCAAATAAGGATTGAAGAAACATATGAGATTAGTTTCAATATATGAAATAAGCCAATAGTAAATACATCATTTCAATATGTTTTCAGCAACAAGCATCCTCCAGATTTATCAACGGACTAAGGTAACTTTGTTGATTGTTCACTGTTATTTTCAATCGATTTTTCCCTTTACATAGAACAAAGTATACAATGTTCCTCTCAAAAATTTTCATATATAGGTATATGGATGTAAATGTGTTTCAAAGAAAGTCCGAAGGGGATGAAAACTTAATTTTCTGAACATATGTCTTTCTATCTTACTTTTAAGTAAGGACACTTCAGCAGTATGAGCCAATGCTCTAATGAGAATATTTGAAGATCAATTAGGAGGCATGATTTTATAATAATTTGGCATAATCCCTTTACTTGAGTACTGGAGACATATGGCATTCATCCTTTCAATCTCTTGTTTGAATATTTGGGTTTGATTCATGGAGGATATTTCTTTCTTAGCTTTTTGATATTCATGGACCTTTCATGATCACATGTGGGAGCTCTCATAGTTGAAGTTTGTTTTCAGTTTGAGGTTGTTGGTCAACCTTGCGTTTGACCCTACTACACTCACATTTGATAACCTTGACCATCACATAGGGTATGAGTAGGATGAATATCTAGAACACATTAAGCCTACTATACCAACATTTGGTGATTTTAACTTATAGAGCTAGCCAAACAATCTGTGTATTCCAACTCCACTCATGCTTTAGTCTCCTTGTAGTCAGTCTTGGAATAAAGAATCATTGTAAGAATTTACAGAAGGTCAATGAAAATTTTTCATCCAAGGAAAAAAATTTATGCAATCTTTCCAGGAGAACATAACACTAGAACATGAAATTGAGGCACGAAAGAAGAAAACACGATCCAATTTTAATATATTTAAATACTTCCAGGTATTGTTGAGATTGTTGGGTTGTGTAGTTTTTTCAAATATTGCAAATTTATCATTTGCCTACTTCATTAGCATGAGGAAATGCCAACCCTCAAGCATGGGGGAGATGTCGGGTCGTTGATTTAACACCTTTTTCATCGTTAGAATTACTCTTTTCTTATCATTTCTCCTTTCCTTCCATCCATTCATTGTCATTTTTGTCTTATTTCCTCATGAATGCACTAATACAAACTTCCAAGCATTAAGTGGTTAAATGTAGTTAATTTCCTTATTTTTAATAAATTAAAGAGGATTATGATTGGTTTACTAATGATGGTTTATGAATTATGTAGCCACAATCCAGTTATGCCAAACTTGAAGAGCTCCAAGCCACCACAATTTACTTCTTGCTACCGTCACCATCGTTTCTCATACTTCCACTTGTTCAAATGAGAATCGAATATACAAAATTTCTAGATAGAAGGTTTGATATGGTTATGTGTCCATTAGATCATTCCTAGGTCGACAACATGAAGCTCCAACTCTTGGTCAAATATTTTTTTTCAACTCACGCCAGTTTCCAGACAATGATTTTGTGGGGTCAATTGTGAGAGTATGAAAAAAATATTGGAAATATGGGACATGGGTTTTGTGCAGGATGAGCCCATTTGGGTTCCTCGCTAAATTTTTTTCTAAAAAATGGAAAGATCTAGGATATATGCTTGACTCTTTAAATAGGATTTTTCCGAGAATTATAGTTGCAACCAGTGTGAGATTTGTGAGAATTGGATCTGTGCAAACTTGATTGTAATGTATAAATAGGAGCTATCAGACCTTCATAAAAATGAACATATCTTGTTATTAGAATGTTTTAACATTGTATTGTTGTTGAATTAATATATCAAGATTTGGTTGTTGTTTAATTCATGAGTTTTATGTGTTGAGTTTACAGGTTTAGCCTTATATACATTCTTTTCTAAGTAGTGTTCCCTTAGCCAAGAGCCCCCCCTAAGGAGGAGTGCACTACTCTTTTACTTTATTGTTGGTATTGTTTGCTTATTCAATTGTGATATTTTTTTATTAACAGTCCATTAGATTGATGATCCTAAGTGTTGGAATTATCTTTATCTCTTAACAATTTTTGTTCATTTATTTCATGCAAGTTTATTTATTTATGCTCACTCAAGATAACTAACACAACAAACATGAATTGAACAATTGATTGTTATTTCTATAGTAGGAACTCTCATTGCTTCAAATGATTGAAATAATTTTATTAGCAGTCCAGTAGATTGATGATCCTAATTGTTGGAATTATCTTTATGTCTTAACAATTCTATTTCCGTGTCATTAGTAAATGCTCTATTCTTTCTGTAGCTAAAAAAAAATCTATTTCTGTAGATAAACAATGAACAATTACTCTATTTTCTATATATGAATAGAATTGTGTTTCTGCAGCTAAACCAATGAACAATTTTCCTTTTGCATAAGTAATCATTTAGGGATAAATTAGAAGAAAAGGCCTGTATATATTTTGCATGCACTTCATTAGTTTATGAACCCTAGGTTGATGATTTAATGTAGTAGAGTTCACCTAATTGAACTAACTAATAGGGTTTTTTAATGGTTTTGGGACTAATTTAAATTTTAGTACATTATATCATCCATATTAAACTAGGTAGACAGAGAGAACTAACTGGATAATTGAAGATATGTTGAGAATGTATGTAATGGACAAGCCTTCCAACTGGGAAAACTACTTCCATCTAGTTGAATTTTCTTACAATAATGGGTACCAAGTGTTAGCATCGGAAGTCGCCCTTCAAATTGTAGGAAAGTCAAGCCCAATACCCATCAGTGTTTATTGGTGTATGTTTGGTTTATATGAGTGGAGGTCAATGGACAAAAATCAATATATGAATGATGTTCAACACATAACTGGACAAGAAATGTATAGGAAAGTGAGGGCCACAACTAACTTTAGTCAGTGAATTGAGTTTAAATGTGAATAGAGGGAAGACTTAGTAAGAAAGGTGGAAAAGACTACTATGGGCATTAGGCCTTCAAGCAACTTGGAGAAGAAAAACTCAGACTCAATATCACTCTTAAGCTCAAGTTTCAGACACTGAAATATGTCCAAACAACATAGTCACAACAAAACAATGATCAAACCTACATCACCATGCAGCTGCAACAACTCGACTGGATCCTCCATGCTTGAGCCATTTAGTGTAAGAGGGAAAAAGATCACAAGGAAGCTAACTAAAACTGGTCACGATACCGCTGCAATCAAACCTGCATTACAACAACATAACAACCCTCGAATGGATCCTCCATGATCGAGTGTTTTAGCACAGTTTTTACAAAGAGATGAAAAGAGGTTGACTTTTATTAATATGAAAGTCTCAAATCTTATACATAACTAGAGAACAGTTATGGCATCAAAACATTACAACATAGGGAGCTAGGCTCAACTAATTGACGAACCTATCAAAATATCAAAACTTCATACATATACTGAGAATTGTTGCAACCACTAGGAGTTTGATCGAGACCCTGCATTCAAAGCTTCCAGTCGACACCCACTCTGTCAGACTGTGTGGGAATTCTTCCGTCAGATGCGAGCTCAGATCAGTATGGACTTTGTAGGAAAATCCTCCCATAAGGGTACCATAGGCTGACGGTTCATTCCCCACGACCGGGTCCTCCATACTTCTAATTACTGAGTGACTCGAGGTTTCAACCACCCGACCTGCCTTCCATTAATTACTTTCAATTACTGCTCCTTCTCAGGATCGCAACAAGGATAAATGCCCAGGGGATGTTGTGCGCTGCTGGCAGACTTGTTAAGCTCACCCAAAGATCTTGAAACCATGATGGTATCACTCTTTAACTCACACGGGCATCTTCGACTTTTGGTGCAGTGCTCATGAAATTCACACTCTTTCCTTCATGCTCCCAAAGCTCCTAGTGCCAACTTTTCCTTCACCACATTTGTCCTGCATGCAACCTCGAGCCATGACCATGGGATAACTCCTGGGCACCTCACGATTTCACGTTTCGGGGGCCTTCATATCACTTGACTACAATCTCCTGATAATCGATATCGCAAAATCGGCTGACACATATGGACGATTGGATCTACTTTTCATCCGACAACTGCAATTTGTTCCTCGGAACTCCACCTTGGCCGACTCTATGCTATGGGCGCCAACCTTTCCTCCTGGACCCATTTTCCATATGACCTCGGGCTGTGGCCATGGGCCTGTTGTCCATTGACCAATTTTTGAAGATCCTTGGTCAGGTTTGACGTATTTTGGGACATTGACAGGCTGTCGAAGGCAGAGCGCAAGTCAAAGCAGAGATCATGGGATCTTGGCCCCCTTGTTTAGGGATTTTTGGGTTTTGGGATTATGTAACGAGTATGGGGATGTTGACCCATGGGTTTACCCATGATTAGTCCCTTTTGTAATATATAAATAGATGTCTAGGCGATGTAAGAAAGGGCTTGGTGCCATGCTAAGCTATGAAACACTAGATGCATCTGTGTGATGTTGTGCTAAGTGTAAGTTGTAAATGATTTTTGCATGCTGTGTTGAGAACTTGTAGAGCTAAGTGCAAGTGGTTGTAAGAGACCTTGTAAAGGCTTTTTGTGGTAACCTAGCTTGGGGAAGGAGGATCTAGCGAAGTGCGCACATATATCCTGTCCTATGAGAAGTAGGATCTTGTGGCTCTGTGCATGTAGAAGATTGACAGAAGACAATAAAGAGAAGAAGAGTTGGTAGACGTAGCCCCAGGCTGGGGGTGAACCACATGTATCCTGTGTTGTGGTTTCTTTGTGCATTATGGTTGTTTTATTGTTCATATGATTAATTCTTAGTGAAATGATGTATGCTTAGATGAATATGATATCTTAGTGCCTAATGATGTGAATGAGATGCTAGATATGGTCTATGTTGATATGGTTAGTGCTTGAATGTATTAGATCTGGGTGAATACTGCGCTGCTCAATTATCAGGGTTTATCTGCGCTGTAAAGAAAGGCTGAATACTAATTAACTATAACTGCTAAGTGCTCTGTTAAACTATTATAATCATAGATATGTGTCCCGGCTAAGGTTGCAGACACTGGATTCCTACAACCACCCCTGCCGCTACCTTGGGTGAGACTTCATATTCTTCGCATGTGTTTTCAAAAGGGCTGATAGTTAGGGTTTTGTTGGTCCATTGTTGAAGTGTTGAACCTTGGGTCTGCCCCTGTGTGCCAACAAATGGTTATGTTGCCAGGACCTGAAATTGTGATTGCTGGAAACTGAAGAAAAGAGAAAGCTATGTGCGTAGATATGTTGCCCTAGTGCGCAATATCCTACTTGTCTTGTAAAGATCTGTGCTAAGAAGAGAAGTCCGATCTCAAGAAAAGAGGTAAGATCTTGAAGCTTTGTGCTTTGATAAAGGTAAGAACAATGATTTTATTTTTTTGAAAAGGTAAGTTAAGTGGAAATTTTTGTTTCGAAAGTATGGATCTAGGTATGTATGATAAATTTTGTCCTAGATTGAAAACTAAGGCACAATTAGATGAAAGAAGGTTTGATATGATTAGATCTAATAAGAATAGTGAAAGATATGTTATCCCTATGCATAGAAAGAATTTTTGGACTAACAAATGGATGTAGGATCCTAGAAAGAATTTTTTGCAGGTTAACTACTATGATCCTAGTGCCTAGTATAGGAAATGTTGGGGATCATTTAAAAGAAAAAGAGGATTAACCCTTTGTTACAGTTGTAGAAGACCAGGACATCTTGCTAAGGAATGCCTTGGTAGAATACCTAGTTGTCTTTGTTGTAAATCTATGGAACATGAAGTTTTGGATTGCCCTAGAATGATTTCTAAGGTTGAAAGAATGAATATGAGACAAGAAAACCCTGAGAAAGGTCAAGAAACTGAGACCATGGCAGAACCCCAAAAATAATCAGAGAATGTATTACTACAAATGAAAGAAACCCTGAATGATCACATAAATATCAACTTATCAGAGACCTTCAAAGAAAAAGAGTGCATAGAAAAAAGAATAGGAGACTTTGACATTGACTGTGTTCTAGATGAGGAAACACAAGTGAATATCATGATAGAAAGAACCTGGGAAATTTTAGGAAAGCCTACTATGATTCCTTCATTGGGAGGAATAGGATTATTTAGAGGAAAGTTGATAACCCTATGTGAAAGACTCACCCAGATATCTATGAATGCTCATGGAACCTTGACAAAGGAAGAATTTGAGGTTGTTAAATTTATTGAGAGCAGCGCCCCATTTACTATGTTACTAGGAAAAACCTGGATTGAGAAAAATCAGACCCGAAAAAAAGAAGAAGAAGCCCTAGAACAAAAAAAGAAAGAACTAAGAAACTTCATGAAGAAAAGGATAGCACACTTACTGAAAGAACAAGAGGACTAGTCGAAGCTATTGAGGACTAGAAATCTTGATGTCGAAGTTGAAAGAACCCAGGAAGACTTAAAACACTTATCTGTACAGGAGAGCAGAGCACCTACCCCAAACAAAGAAGAAGTATTACTCTCTAACCCTATGAAATAATCTCAACAACACGAAGTTACTATGTTGAGTACAGATAAGAATCAGAATGGAAAAAGGAATACCAAGACATAGATCATAGGGAAGAAGGCTAGAAATCTCAGTAAGAAGAGAAAAGGTAGAAAAGCTGTAGAAGGTTCCAAAGGGGACTTCATAGAAGGAAGGTGTGAAAAATTGGAACTTTGTTGGGATATCAGAACATCGCAACATGGAACTTCTCCATGGTGGAGCAATATAACCGTTGGAGGCATTATGAACATTAGATCAATGCTCATGAATGGTTAGAACAATAGTTATGAGCAGAATGCTCGCCATCGGACCGTTGGGACCGCACCATAACGAAAATAACTGCATTGAGCAAGGATTCTCGCCCATTGGAGAGATCTTTTACCTCAATGTCTACTTAGTCCGTCAACTGTTGCACCGAGAACACTTTCGCGAATTGTATCCAAGCCAACAAGCAAACTCATTTCTACCACGTTGTGTTTACTGAGATTTTGACACTTGTTCTATTGCATTGAGAATTCATTCATCAACCCGAGTTATCCGATATTGAGCGCGCATGTTGATCGAACTTAGTGCCGTAGAGAAGTCGGTCGAAGAAGTTCTAATTGATCTAATGGCCGAAAAAGTAATGTCCGCATGAATCCAAGATTCCTCGATGAGAGGAGTGCAAGCCTCTTCGTCAACTGCTCGCGGATCTGGACCATCTCGAGCTGCAGTCGAGAAAAGAACCAAGCATCAAGATGACTTGGTGAACGTAAAGTTAATCCTGACTATCCTGCCCAACTACATCTCGCCTCTGGCCAATGCAGTGAGT
>SNQJ01S0107732.1:655-26230 GCA_010110895.2 Picea sitchensis | reverse complement strand
TTTGAAGAATGTTGCAGACTCATTAACAAAATCTGTGAGCACTAAGAAGTTCTCTTGGTGTAGAGGATCCATGGGCATTGCTACCCTGGATTTTTGACTATGTAACCCTGTAACCCCCTATACGCAAAGAAAACAACAAGTGGGAGATTGTTGGGTATGTGTTATATTCTTTGCATGAGTAGTAGTGTTTGAGCGTATGCATCGGGAATGCAAGGGGGTTAGAGTGGGGTACAGGGGGACAGATCTCCCCATTCGGGGGTCCGAGGGTAGCGCCCCAGGAATTTTTTTTCTACCTTGGGAAACGTTTCATGTATTTAGGTGGTTTTTTCGGCACATGGTTTTTGCCGATGGTTTTATATTTTCGGTTAAGGAATTAGGGTTTTGGACTAATCCAGGTCATTGGGTTAGGGTTTTGGATGCCACTAGCTCCTATATGTATATTGTATTGTAAACAATGTAACGCAATGAATGAATATAGTATATGTTGGTTTTCCTGGTTTGGGTTTCCAGGGGAAAAATCTCTGTGTAATGTTTGTATTTTCCATTGTATATTTTATGTTCTTTTCTGAATATCTGTTTATATTAGACATTGTACAAGGTTAGAATTCACACTCCATGCCCGATCCATTCAGTGTAAGAGGGAAAAAAATCACAAGGAATCTGACTAAAATTGGTCACGATATTGCTGCAATCAAACCTACATTACAACAACATAACAACCCTTGACTGGATCCTCCATGCCCGAGTGTTTTAGCACAATTTTTACAAAGAGATGAAAAGAGGCTGGAATATATTAATCTGAAAGTCTCAAATCTTATACATAACCAAAGAACAATTATGGCATCAAAACATTACAACATAGGGAGCTCTGTTCAACCAATTGATGACCCTATCAAAATATCAAAACTACATACATATACTGAGAATTTCTACAACCACCAAGAGCGTGATCGGGGCCCTGCATTCAAAGCTTCCAGTCGACACCCGCTCTGTTAGACTGTGCGAGCATTCTTCCATCAGACGCGAGCTCAAATCAGTATGGGCTTTGCAGAAAAATCTTCCCACATGGGTACCACGGGCTGACGGTTCAGTCTCCATGGTTGAGTCCTCCATACTTCTAATTACTAAGTGAGTCGAGGTTTCAACCACCCGACCTGACTTCCATTAACTACTTTAAATTACTACTCCTTCTCAGGATCACAACAAGGATAAATGTCCAGGGGCTGATGTGCGCTACTGGCGGACTTGTTAAGCTCACCTAATGATCTTGAAACCTTGATGGTCTCTCTCTTTAACTCACAATGGCATCTTCAGATTTTGGTGTAGGTCTCATGAAATTCACACTCTTTCCTTTGGGCTCCCAAAGCTCCTGGTGCCAACTTCTCCTTCACTGCATTTGTCCTACATGCGACCTCGAGCCATGAGCATGGGCCCAACTACTGGGTGCATCACGATTTTGCGTTTCAGGGGCCTTCACATTAATTGACTACAATCTCTCGATACCCTATATCGTGAAATCGACTAACTCAGATGGACAGTTGGATCTACTTTGCATCTGATGGCTGCGATTTCTTCCTCGGAAATCCACCTTGGCCGAATCTATGCTATGGGTGCCAACCTTTCCTCCTGGACCCATTTTCCATATGACCTCGGGCTGTGACCATGGGCCCAACTCCTGGGCGCATCACAATTTCTTGTTTCAGGGGTTTTCACATCGCATGACTACAATCTCCCGATACCCGATATTGTGAAATGGCCCTATTCAGATCGACGGTCGGATCTAGTATGCATCCGATGACCACAATTGCTTCCTTGAAAACCCGGGTCACCAATCATGTGTTGGGTGCTTACCCTTTTTTCTTGGGCCCAACTCCTATGTGGCCTCGGGCTATGACCATGGGCCCAACTCTAGGGCGGTTCGTGATTTCGCGTTTTGGGAACTTGCACCTTGCTCCATGCTGAAACCTTCGACTCACGAAATCATGATTTATCTTATCTGTTGCCACGTGCCCCTCTGGTTTGGATGGTCCAGATCATTTCATGATTTCGCATTTCGCGAGTCCTCGTGACTCTTCCCTTTGAACTTTCATTATGTGAAACTGTGAAAATTTTATCCAACAGTCCAGATTAAAACTTTGCTCATCCCTTGATCTCGGGCCTTTTCCCTGGAACTAAACTTCGAGCAACTTTCAGATCTAGAATACCCACGAACCGTCAATCTAATTTGTATGATGGATCCGATGGCTGAGACTGAGCCTGTGCTTGATGGATTTTCGTTGACTAGGTATGTGCACGCCTTTTCACAATCACGCCCCGACTTTGGATGAAAAACATTTGTGGGTTTTTTTAAGCCCACTTATTTCGCATTTGGTCACCCAATGACCAACTTCAAAGGAAAACAATCCCCTTGAAAAAATATGTGATAACACCAAGGATCATTAAATATGAGCCCATTTGAATACTTGTATAGTGAAAAATGCAACACACTAGTAAGTTGGGATAACCCAACAGACAAAGTAATTATTGGTCTAGAATTGATAAGAAAAATGGAAGAGCATATGGTAAATATAAGGCATAATTTAAAGGTGGAAAAGGACATGCAAAAGAGTTATGCAAATAAAATTAGGACATACAAAGAATTCAAAGTGGGTGAGCATGTTTTTTTTAAATTAAAGTCCAAGAGGAGCTTGCTAATATTGGGAAGTTTCCCAAAGTTGGAAGCAATATATTGTGGGTTGTTTGAAGTTCTAGAGAAGAGAGGCCCAGTTGAATACATTCTTGCATTTAATTCATCCATAAGAATTCATAATGTGTTTCATGTGTCTTTATTGAAGAAATATGTGCCTGAGCCTAACCACATGATTGATTGGATTTTGATCTAGGTGGACACAAAGGGTACTTTCAAGTGGAACTATTGTGCATCTTGAACCATAAATTAAAAGTGATCAGGAGAAAATCCATGGTAAAGGAACCTATTATGGTCCTAAATATGGGATGTGGGTGTTTTGGAAAATATATCCTACAAATAAGTTGAACCTCCCTTATACCTACCCTTGGTTCAAGAAAGGCAACAGGTACAAAAATAAATAAAGTTTCCCTAGATCTACAATATTTTCCTTAATTATGCTACAAGAATTGGAGAAAAAGGCATACCTTATCAACAAAGGTTGTCCTTGCATGTCCTAGGTTGGTGTAGTATCAAAGATCCTACTCCAACGCCTTGAACCTGCTACCTACACACAAGTAGACAAAACAAGCCTCTCTCAAACCTTTTCAAGCATTAAGGAAACCAAATCCAAAATAGATCTAGCCTAATCTACTCATAGAAAGGTTAGATCTAGCTCAAGCAGGTATTAAACATTGAATACATAATTATGAGAAGGAGAAACCATACTAATCTATATAGTAATCAATGATATAAATGCATCAATCACATAACCATAACTTGAGTCATGAAAGATATGCTCCTTTGGATCCTTGATCTTGCTCCTCGTCAACCCTTACTCAAGCAAGGAAAACCTCATCTAAAGGATGAACTCTATGGAGAAGCTCCTTAGAAAATCCAACAACATGTACCTATGAATGATTCCTCCTCCTCATGCCCATGGATGGAATTCCTTATATATATTGGTGGAGGAGGTTAGGAGATGGTTATATATCTTAAGAACTTAGTGAACCTCGACTGGATTGAGAGTTCCCAAGCTCCTACAATTATAAAACCAACTCATTAGCATCAATATCCTTGGAAATCACCAATTCTAGAAGGCTACAAAGGTATTCATGAGCCATCGGTAATACAACTAGTGATTGGTCATTGATTACAAAGTTGTTAAGTAGTGACCAATTGTGCCCTATCAGTGGGTTCAATAGCGACCATCTTAAAAAATTACTGAAACCAAGGCAGAGGAGTGTGTATTAGCATGATATTAACTGTGTCCTCCATGAGAATCTAAGATGGAAAATAAGGCTATAAGAAATGCCCCTTAATTTTTGAGGTCAAGAGAGGAATGGATGGTTGAAACAAATTACAATAATAGTCACCAATGTGAGATAGTGTGAGGAGAGAGAAAAGAGATCAAGAATCCAAGGAGTACCTAGAATCAGACATCAATTATATATAGATCATCCTTGAGGTAAGCATACCCATGCTCAAAACAGAGACAAAGCATGGATGGTAACACAATGCACTGTAGATCCATGAAGTGAAATGAAAGATCATGGCCATGAAAAATTACACAGTGGATCCATGCCAACAAATATATAATAGCCACAAGAAAATACAATGTGGATCTATGTCATAGTATATATCAAGAAGACATCAAGCACCAATGAGAGTTCTTTAGAGTACTCATATAGTAGTGACATAATCCATTGTAACTTGGGAGGGGTATCATGAATGAGTGATATAGACCCAAACCCAGGTACTTCATCCCAAACCCTGATGGTATGATTCTACAACATGTGAATAATGAGTTGATGTCGAGCATGGTAGAAATTGTTCGATTAATGGTCATTGAGGTATACCATTAACATAAGCGAGGGCAATAACCAATGATGAAAATGGACCCCAAGGTACCTAGTACAATGTAGCAAGTGTAAATAGAGGATTTGATGACGAAAACTTGTAGAATCAATTGATTAGGAGTCAATGATGTAAACCTGATATCGATTGTGAGGAAGCTTACCATTAAGGAATGCAAGCTCCAAGGTTCTAGTTTGTTTCTATATCCCTCTCCTAGATAATGTGTTTAAATTGATAGGAATATATCCATCGAAGGAGGGCCTTAATGTATCCCCCATCAATCAACATGAAACATACATCAAGTGATGATGTGAAGAGATAGAATCACCAAGAACAAATAACACAAGGATGGCCAACTCGAATGGTCAACAAGACAAAAGATGGCTGACTTGGGCTTACTTCCCTTGAACATATATCATGACATAATGATGACATGGCAGCAAGACTCAAGAGCACCAATGATATAGTGCGATAAAACATGAGGCACTAAATCACTCTCCATACTGACTCAAAGAGTAACCAACCAAAGGAGTAAATGTGACTCATATGAATGGTATACAACTCCTAGGAAAGATATAAACCAAATGTAAGACAATGACATAAATAGGTGCCATGTTCAAGGGAGACGTGACTGACACTGCCACTTTTATACATACATATCAATGGTAAACACCCCCCACCCACTCTTTTTTTTAGAGTGTCTCCTTCATGGTTTAATGAGCATGAAGAGAGATAAAAGTGTGCTCGATAGTGTCTTTTTTGTTCATTTTTTACGAGCTTGAAAAATATTTAAAAGTATACTCGTGAGGTGTCTTTTTAACAGTTTAGGGAGAGAGAAAAAGAGTTAAAATTAATCTCATCAAGGTGTCTTTTTCATGGTTTAACGAGCATGAAAAAGAGTTAAAAGTTAGCTCGTCTGCAAAGAATGAGTGGATTAATGACATGATTCTACTTTCCAGGAACATGGAATCAACCTAATAAAGATGAATGCAAACTGACACTAGCAAGTGAGTACCACTCTTAGCTATGGTTCTCTCCATGGGTAGATGGTCACAAAATGGAGGCCAAATAATGGAAGTGGAAAATGGTCAAGTGTTACTACAATGGCGGTAAGCGGGATTAAGGAAAACAATAACATAGCAAGAAGTAGCATGACATGAGAAACAAATGCATAAGTGACCATGAAGTAACATATAAATATGGGAACCCCCTCGAGATTCATCTAGAATGGAGATGAAGAGAGAAGAATGAGGCTCAACTTCAAGTCATGGAAAGTCTATAGGAGGACTCTTGGGCCTATGGGAAGTCGCAACATGGGAACCATATGAAAATCAGAGTTCTAACAAGGGTTCCCATGGAGGGTAGGCACTACCATGTAAGTTACGACATGCATAAAGGGGGTGGATAAAGTTGTAACTTGACGAGATCAAACCTAAGACATTGTGACAACAAAGAAAATAGTTAATAATGAAAGGTAATGTCACAGGGAACAACCTATCCCTATATTCCATTTTGAAACACATACCTTGAGTTTACTGGATGTCACTATAGAAAAATTCCAAAAAAAACATCACCAAGTCCTATAAAACACATCAAGAAATACTAGAATCAGGGTTAAAACACTTAGTGAAATCTAAAAAGAAAACAAACATTTTTGGATTTTTTGAATATGATATTCACACTACACGCCTATGTACAAGGAACTACACATCTCAATGGATTAATAAAGTTAGATCCCATGGACAAGGATCCTTATCGTCATCGATGAAATCATGGGCCATTGTCTCCATCATGTGGCACACCATGCTGAAGCCACACCACATAGTAATGAATTTATGTGGCAGAGGATACTCATAATGAATGGCCTCATGATCCATGCTAGCTCCTTCATGATTCTCATCAAGACATTAAGGAGGTATGAAATGCAAATATTTGATGGATGGGGAAGTAGAGAATCTAGTGACAAGTTCTGAAAAAGATGACCAAGGTAGAAAAGGGTCAAGACTGGGAGGTCTACTGGATGCCCCCCAAAAATGCACCCAATCCTGGATCGAGACTCATCATGTTAACTCTCATTGGTTTCGAATAAGGAAAATATGATTGACGTGTCATCTTATCTTTGGGATCAACTATGGAAGCCGTTGCATATATGATGGCCTTATCCAAAGGAACCATAGTATCTAGGAAATCATGTGAACTCGGAGTGTCAACAACCCATGTGAGTGGAGTAGGTTGATCACACTCCATATGAGGATGGAATTGGTGAAAAATATCAATTGAAACTAATGAGATCACCGGGGATGAAATATCAACCGCTATGAGTGACATACTGACTCCATAAGACTCAACTCCCTTTGGAGGAGGAACCACCCAAGGATCGAAAGACTTGAAGGATCCTCTAGTAACAAAAGAGATCATGTTGATTGGAGAAAATTTTGCAGCATGAGTTGGTGGGGGAAGGAGGAATGTTCCCATCAATGAAGAGTATTTGGACATCCCCACACCAACACTCATGTAATCACTATGGGAATCACCGACAAAGGGTATGTTAGAACCCACATTGGATCCAAGGTATGGGGTACAAATTGAAATTTGATCGATCATAACTATTTCCCCTTAATGAGGGAAGTGTAAGAACAAAAATAATGATGAGATTCTTGTTTTCATCTCAGAGAACCAAGTACACACGAGTAGTAGATTATACTCGAGCAGTTCATCGACTACGTCCACTGCAACAAAGAAAGTCGTACCACCTAGCTCAATGGGAAATGCAGTGATAATACCATGAGGCTGAAACATGTGTCTATCAAAGGCTTTCAACATGGTGTTAGATGTATTGATTTTCGGAGAGCCAAGGGATTTCCAATAGGAAACAAACACAATGAAATTTGTGGCTCCTTCATTAACCATAGTGTGAAGGATGTTTTTCCCATTTACTCTCACTTTAATATGAAAATAAATTTGGTGGGAAATTCGATGATGAACTTGGTTTGAGTCAAAGTTAATTAAGCTCGACTCTAAGGGATCAACCCCACCTATCGTCGATAAAAAATATTTTTGCTGCATGTGGAAGCTTTGGAGGACTTCTAAAGCAGACATGACACATGGTTCCTGGGCTAAGTCTTCCACAATAATATAGTTGTGGGAATACAATGTGTTCATATTATGCATTGTGTGTTGAAGAACACCTTTTAGTTGGTGAGGCAATGTCTCAAAGGATGTCTTCTCAATATGGAGAGATTCGTTAGGCTAGGAAGAGAAAGTTAAATCCTGCATGGTAGAAATAATCTCAAGAGTGTCGTAATTGTGAGCTCAATTTTTGAGATTGATCATTTGATCATACATGAATATTGTGGCATTCTAGGATGACCCCTCACACTTAGGGGTACCTTCCATACCCCCTGATAGAGGTATATGATTTGATGAAACCATTTGATAAGGTTGGGAGATAGGACAATACAAAAGGATATTGGGAGGCCTTTTGTTGTGCCAAGTATTGGTGAATCTCATCCTTCTTATGAAACTGGTGAGTAGAATGGTCCTCCCCACATATCATGAGACAAACTCTTTCTTCTCCCTCGTACTCCTGGGTGTTTTGAATGCAGTGAGTCATATATGACAGTATTTTTTATTTGTATTCTTCTTCTTTCCTCCTAGGTTGTTGATTGTTGGTTGCATAAGGTGCATCAAGTTCACCATGGAAGTGCAGTGGGGGGGGAGGATAGGTTAATACAAAAGGATATTGGGAGGCCTTTTGTTGTGCCAAGTATTGGTGAATCTCATCCTTCTTATGAAACTGGTGAGTAGAATGGTCCTCCCCACATATCATGTAGGGGAACAAACTCTTTTTCTTCTCCTCTGTGCCTCCCCCCGAATTGTTTTGGGTCTGAGTGATCTTATGCTCGACATTATATTTTTTATTTGTATTCTTCTTCTTTCCTCTAGGTTGTTGAGGATTATTTGGTTGCATAGATTGCATCAAGTTCACCATGGAGGTCTGAGTGGGGACCAGGGTAGCTTGAGAAACATGAGAAACAACCAATGCGTTTGATGAAATACTAATTTGACCCAAATAATCAGCTATCTATCCCGTAGAGGCATTGGAAACATACACTACCATGCCATCAACATGGGGTCCTAGGTTTGGTTTTCTCGGATCTGTTGACAACCTAAGATCATGCGAGATCATATTACATGGGGTGCTAGAATGATAGTAGATCAGATCTAATTGTTGGGAACATAAGATGTCCTACTCTTTGGTAGCCACCCCTGCCATAGAAACATCCTTGGAAATAGGTGATATGCGATATTTTGTAAACCACTCCACAAAGAGTTGGTCAGGAATTTGGGTTTTGATCATCCAATATTGTTATCTCCACTCATGAATATGATTGCAGATGTAGGTGGAAGTGTTTTGAAAAAAATATGCCAACAAATCTATTCCTATCACATACTATATTGGAAACTAAAAATGTGTCAAAAATGCCATAGACAAGTTATTGAAACTATTAAAGGAAGCACCCTTTAGTTCTATGTACCATTTAGAGGCACTTCCGGTCAAGGATCATTGAAAAAGATGCAACCCTATACTACCATACATCAAAGAGTTGGATGAAAACCATAGTTGATAGGTCATAATATGCATGGATAGCTCTTCTCCCGAATTTTCATTAAACTCGAGCATATTTGATGTTAACTTCACAGGTATGGTTGGCCATAAGAGGTCATAGATGATAGGGTCATTTGTCAAACATGACAAATTAGGAAATCCTATCATCACCAAGAAATGAAATGATGTATGGGAAAATTAATATTGGGAAGAGCATTAAGTGTCTTGAGACTTATATGAATCTTAAGGTCCCCCGTGTTGGTGTTTCTGGAGGGATTTGATGTTCCATAATGGTTATTTCCCCTAGGGATGGAGGAACTCATAGGAGCATGACTGCTCCTAGGACTATACATGCCTCCACGAGGATTTCCCTTGGGGATGAAAGGCCTCCCTAAAACATTACCATTTATAGGACCATACATACCTCCCAAAGAATTATCTCTAGGAGCAGATAGAGACTGTAAAGACAAATTACCTCCTAGATCCAAAAAATACCCAAGGAAAAACCCCCTAGGACGAGATGTATGGATGAAATAATAACTACCCCATTGTGCAAATTTCCCCCCAGGAACAATGGTATGTGCGAAAGGAAAAAACATCCTAGGAAATGGTGTGCTACCCCATAGGATAATAAATCCCCCAGAAAGAGTGTTTCCCCTAGATTGACTATGAATAGTTCCAAAACCACTAGGTATATTCCAACCGAAAGGAAAACCAACACTCGACATTACCATAATGCTTATTGGAATGGAAAAGGAAGAAGGAATTCCACCTCCTATGATGAAAATAAGGCTTGACCTCCTACTAGAAGAGGATCCAAACATGGGCATCATGACCGATGGGATGGATGTAGGAATGTTAGGTATACTATAGAGGTAAAAGTATACACGAATGACATCCCCAAAATGGAGACACTTGAAGAAATGGGCGAAGAAGGTGTCACTCCGATGGATCTAGGGGATGACAAGGAGGACAATACCATTGGAATGGCCCCTATAATGCTCATCGGTGGTATTGAAGGCTCAAACACACTGGAAAAATCACTTGGGCCTAACATTATGTGAGGATCACTAAACAAATAAAAAGGATTACTAAATATTTCCCTAACCTAGACAAGTATGGGGTCGTTGGGACCAGTCAAAGTAAGGTTAAAATGAGGTATAGGACTTTCTTCAACCACTTCAACATCAAAGGATTCACTCTCCTCGGACCATTTTTCAATCTCTTCAAATTCTCGGTCACCTATCTTACATCGCTTAAGAGGCGGTTGTACCTCTGTGATAGGTGAAATTCCTTGTTGTCGATGGGACCAACGATGTGGTTTTCCAACCATGGTGAATGATATGTGTTAATACCAAAACAACAATCAACCTAAGGTGGACATAGACTCAAAACCAAATAGCATACGCCTAACAAATCTAGTCTAACAACAAGCAAACCAATGGCTCAAATGACATTCCAAAAACCAACCCTCTGGGGGATGTCAAGTCCCCAAAATATTTTCTATAAAAAGTGAGAGGAATAGTTACAATAAACCTCATGTAATAGCCTTGATTAGTGCAATTATCCTTTATTAAGGCATACACCCTATAGGGGAATTGAAATAGGGATTAAACATATGCCCCATTTACTACAAACACTTCCTGTTGATACTGAGAGGAGGGGTGAATCAATATCAAGTATAATTTAGCACTTTTTACAATTTTACTTTTCAATCAAATAATGTATCCAATATACAATAGGAGAAGAAGAAGAAATACACAGTGCATAATAGATTTACGTGGAAATCCACAGAATGATTTTCTTATATAATAAAAAGATTGCATTCAAAGGAAGCTACAACTTCCAAGATTTTCTAGCACCAACTGGAAGAAGGCACCAACCCCCTAGTCATCCTCTCATTTTCATTCATAATCAACCTGTCACTGTCACTGATACACAACCCATCACTGTCATTGATACTCAACCTGTCACTGTCATTGATACTCAACCTGTCACTGTCACTGATACTCATGCTGTCACTATCACTGAGACTCAACCTACCACTGTCACAGATATAGATACATCAACATCATCAAACCAGATCCATTCACATAGATCATATTCCAATATAACCAAGAGCATCTCTCAAAAGATATTCCCAACATCACCAATATATGCCACAAACCATGTACGAAGCATGTGCCAAAATATGTCTCAATCATGTGCCATAACATCCATGATAAACCATAAACCATGTACCAAAGATATACCTCAAATCATATGCCCAAAATCACCAACATATGTCTCTAGCCATGTGTGAAATACTCTTCAACATATGCCTCAAGAATATACCACAATCATCAACATTTAACCCTCAAAACATACATAAAGACATACCTTTCATTCTGTAAAAACCCTAGTGCATCAAATCTATGATCATCATACCTTCCTCAACTTCAACATCAAGAGAATGTCACCTTCTTCAAAAAAAATCAATAGATCCACTATTCATACACTTTAAACCTATGTACATTCGTGCCTTGCACCACTGGAACTAGCGGATAACTTCATAAATCCACATCTTTCTCCACTGCCACTCGTAGATAACCTCAGAAAACTCCTTTCTCTCCTCGATCTCCTTTCTCCTAGGCTAGATTTTCTTTGTTGAGCTCGTTAGTCCTCCTAGCACAAGTGCATACCCACTTATGCTATATCCATATACAAACACACTTCCTTGGATAAACAAATGAGATTATCTTGATGTGTATTTATACTTTGCCAAGTGCCTCCTTTATTTGACTTTAGGGTCGAGCTATAAATTTTTGTTGCAACACTTTTTTTCTCCTTTAATTAATTTTGGGGACGACTTGCAACTTCTCATCCATACTTTGGGGATTCATCTTTAAGAGGTCATAACTTGCCAACTGTGAGGAACCACATGAAATACCACCTACCATTTGAAACGACATGATGAGGACTATCCATCTATCAGGGTTTTGCATGTATTTTCAATGCCCTTCATCCTCATTTTCCTCACACAACTTTGGGCTTCATGACCACACCTCTGAGGATTCTTGTAGACTTATTCAAAGCGTCTTCCCATGAGGGCCATGCTTAAAACCATGCCATAAGGGGACCAATTTTGAGACTTATTCAAATACACCCATCAATTCTAGGGGATTCTAAACTTCTTCTAGATTTGACATCAACGACAACCAATTTTCCAACAATATCCCCCTTTGGCATTGATGAAAACACTCATACTCTTTTTGTGAACATTTCTTCCCCTGTCATCATGATCTTGATTTTTCTCTCCCCATTCGACATCAATGGCAAAGGGTGACTCTTCTCTTTGGGGATGCTCCCCGTGAACTCATGGAGCTCAATATTACTTCTCCTTCCTTTTCTGTCTTCTTATCCTTTCCTTCCTTGGAGCTATTTTGTGTGACTTCAATTTTATTACTTTCTTCTTTGTCTAGGATGTATATGTTATTTGGTATTCTTGTTGTTGTTTCAACCAATCTACCTAAGTCTTCTTCTTTGATTTCACATCTTCGGGAGCCAAACTTAAGATTGTATCCTTGATCACATATTTTATCGACACTAACGATATTATGCTTCAATTATTCAACTAGTAAGACATTTTCTGCTTTTACATTTTCACTTCCAAGACTCACTACACCTTTTCCAAGTATTTTGACAAAGGAGTCATTTTCAAATGCCACTCTGCCACTTTTTCCTTTCTTTAGGATGATGAATTTGTTTTGGTCCCAAATCATGTGTGTTGAGCACCCATTGTCTATGTACCATTTGTCTTCTTTATCTTCAACAATAGTGCTAATCGACAATTTTCCTTGTTTGGATTCTCTTTCCTTATACATACTGTGGTTGGAATATGAGCATCTTCTTTCATATCTATGCAATCTCATGCTTTGAGACCAAGATTATTGTATTTGTATCATACAATGTTTTGATCCATAAATGGACCAAATGGATTGTAATATCTGTTGATATATCCATAATCATTTCCAGATCTATTGTTTACATGATTGTCGCTTGGATATCCATAATAATTTCTATTTCTCATATAGTTGTTTCTTGCATTGATTTTACAATGAATTGATTTGTGTCAAAAGTTTTTGTAAGTATAACAATGACCAAGAAAATTATTCTCATACCTGGTAGGAAATTACCTTCTTGGTGTCTCACCCCTTCTGAATTCCGATCTTCTATTCCAATTGGAGGTGTCATGTTCCCATTGTTATTCAACTGCCTTTTTATTGTCGATTCCACTTCTTAAGGTATTTGCATAGTTTCTAGAATTTCCTTCATCTTTATTGTCCTTTTTATATGTGTTTGTTGTATTCAAATTATTATGGTATCCAAGTCCTGTCTTATCAGTAGGTGATCTCTGATTGCTAAGAATTTCATCTAACTTTTCAGTACTTTTTTCAAATTTCTTCAATTTTTCCATTTTCAATGTTAGATCCTTTCTTGTGTGATCCAATTATTCTTTTAATTTATCATAATATTCAGTCTTCTTATCTAACTTATCCTTCAAGATGTTAATTGTCTTTTCAAGATCATGATTCTCTTCTTCACAACTACTCAATTCATTTTTTAATTCTCTATTTTTTTTTTTCTAATCTTGCTATTTTCTTTTTCATCATGCTTCAATTTTTCCATATTCTCATCATCTTCCTATTCACTTATTGTGAAGTCTTTGCATCCCCAGAAAGAATATATGTTTGTTTCTTTAGTATCTTCATTAGACTCTTCTCCAGAATCGATTTCATTTGTTTCAAAAAAAAATTGGTCATCATTATGATTTTTTCAAGTTATGAAGAGAACTTCCCTTACATCCCTTTCTTCTCCATCACATTCATATGAAGAACTATTCTCCTCATTGGAGTAAAGTCTCTTTTTCTTGTGGAATCTTTTCTTTTCTTTGAAATGACATTTCTTAGAATAATGTCCTATTCTACCACAATTGGAGCATTTAAAAGGTAACTTACCTTTGTATTTCTCGGTTCCCCTCTTGAGATTCCTTACAAAATGTGCTTCTTCTTCATCTGATTCATCACCTAGATTTTCTTCTACCTTGTGTTCTTTGTTCGTTGTTTTATTCATGGATTTAAAAGATTCTTCTCTATTTGGCTGTCCATTTTCTATATCTGTTCTCATTTCATATGCTTTGAGGATCCCATGTAGCTCATCCACTGCCATTTTGGTGAAACCCCTAGTTTCTTCAATGGCTGAGACCTTGGCATCATATATTAAAGGAAGTGATCTCAACACTTTCTGTACAACCAAGGATTCTTTGAATTCTTCTCCTAATCCTTTAATGGCATTGAAAAATTAATCTACTATGAGTAAGTAGGTTGCAATATCTTCTTTTTCATCCATGTTCATATTTTCAAACCATGCTTTGTGTCATTAGACCTTGACCTACTTGACTTTTGGATCGCATTCTTAGATGTTTTTAATTTTTTCCCAAACCTCTTTAGCCGTGCTGCAACCCACCACCTTGCTAGAAACAATTGGTGTCAATCCACTCATGATAACATCCCTAGACTTAGAATTACAACTCATTAATTTCTTCTCGTCTAGATCGATTAGAGTGTTTTTCGAAACTTTATAGCCATTGACAACTGAGAGCCATATATCTAATCCTAAAGTTGTCAAGCAAGTTTGCATTTTGTTGCTCCAATATGCACAATTGTTTCCATCAAATGGTGGAATCTAATTTGGAATGTGGCCTTCCATTTTTTCTCATGATCTTCCTTCCAGTGATTAGACTATTCTGAAGGTAACTGACTCTTATACCAATTGTTGATACGTAGAGGGGGGGTGAATCAATATCAAGTACAATTTAGCACTGCTTACAACTTTACTTCAATCAAATAATGTATCCAATATACAATATGATCATAAGAAGAAATACATAGTGCAAAATAGATTTACCTAGAAATATGCAAAATATTTTTCTTATATAATAAAAATATTACATTCAAAGGAAGCTACAACTTCCAAAATTTTCCAACACCAAATGGAAGGAGGCACCAACCACCTAGTTTACAGACTCTAGCATGAAGGAAGCTACAACTCCCTATATTATCCATTTCCAATTGGAAGGAGGATCCAACCCCCTTTCCTTGTCCCTTCCTTCCTCCCTGAAATATAAATGGAGACTCAACCTATCACTGAAACTGTCATTGATAATCAACCAGTCATTGTCACTGATAATCAACCTATCACTATCACTGATACTCAACCTGTCACTATCACTGATAATCAACCTGTCACTGTCACTGATACTCAACCTGTGACTATCACTGATACTCAACTTGTCAGTGTCATTGATATAGATACATCAACATCATCAACCTAGATCCATTCACATAGATCATATGAAAATATCACCTAGAGAATCTCTCAAAACATATTCCCAACATCACCAAGATGTGCCTCAAACCATGTACCAATCATGTGCCAAAATATGCCTCAATCATGTTCCATAACATCCATGATAAACCATAAACCATGTACCATATATATACCTCAAATCACATTCCCAAAATCACCAACATATGTCTCTATCCATGTTCCAAAGACTCTCCAAGATATGCCTCAAGCATATACGATAATCATCAATATTTAACCCTCAAAACATACATAAATACATACCTTTCATTTTGTAAAAATCCTAGTGCATCAGATATCTGATCATACCTTCCTCAAGTTCAACATCAAGAGAATGAACCCTTCTTCAAAACTTTTCAACAGATCTGTGATTCATACACTGTCAACTAGTGTACATCCATGCTTTACTCCACTACAACCTGCGTATAACCTCAAAAATCCGCACCTTTCTCCACTTCCACTCATGGATAACCTCATAAAACTCATTTCTCTCCTCAACCTCCTTTCTCCTATGCCATATTTTCTTTGTTGAGCTCATCAATCTTCCTAGCACAAGTGCAGACCCACTTAATCTATCTCCATACACAAACACACTTTCTTGGATGAACAAATGAGAGGTTCTTGATGTGTATTTATACTTTTCCAAGTGCCTCCTTTATTTGACATTATGGACGACCTGTAACTTTTTGTTGCAACAATTGTTTCCTCCTTTAATTAATTTTGGGGCTAACTTGTAACTTCTCGTCCATACTTAGGGGATTCATCTTTAAGAGGCAATAACTTCTCAACCGTGAGGAACCACGTGAAGTAACACCTATCGTTGGAAATTACATGACAAGGACTATCCATCTATGAGGGTTTTGCATGTATTTGCAATGTCCTTAATCATCTTTTTCCTCACACAACTTCGAGATTCATGACCATACCTCTAGGGATTCTTATAGACTTCTTCAAAGTGTCTTCCTGTGAGGGACATGTTTAAATATATGTCAAAAGGGGACCACTTAGGAGACTTCTTAAAATAGACCCATCACTTCTAGGATCTTCTAAACTTCTTCTAGAGTTGACATCAACGACAACCAATTTTCCAACACTTCCTACCCATAGTCACCTTTGTGATACCTAAGATAAGCCACTAAGGTTCCCACCTCATACTCAATGATCGAGTGAATAGTCAAAGGTTCGACCACACATATGGGTAGGGTAACTAAGCTTGAAGCCTCAAGAAGTGTTACCTCTCAGGTAGGCGTGATAGCTTTGAAACTCCTGTATATGTAGTAGTCGAAGTAGTCTAGCAAACACCAATACAAGCAAAGAGGGGATATCACCCTATAACATGCTCCGATGTGACCTCATTCTTTACTCTTGTGTTAGAGGAGGCTCTTGACACACATGATGTAACAATGGATTACTATCTCTTTCAAGACATCTAGGTTTCATTTTGGTTTCCTTGGAGAGTTCCCTACACCAAGGCCCTAAGTCCTAGCTAATATTTTTGTGCTATCAAGAAAAAGAGCCTAATTGATTTTAGATTATGCATTCTTTTCTTATGGCTATTATTAAGTCTAGGAAGTAAATGAAACTTTTAGTGGTGTTATTGACTCTTTCCAATCCAAATCAATCCAAAGAATGAAAATGCAACGATGCAATCCTTTCACTTTTGATGAATGTTAGCTAAGGAAGGGAAGAAGACCTTTTATTTAAAAGTTTTACAATGACATAAACATGTTCTTGACACATGAAAAATTCCCTTCAACAGATAAGGGTACTCCCTGATACATAGTCCCAATTAGACTACGCATCGTTTGGATTAGGAGACCCATTCAAATTCTGGCATGGTTTCCATTATTGGGTTTGGGGGGTGAACGAATGGTTTTGAATGCAATGGAGAGTGCAGATACAAACTAACTACTTGCATAAACAAAATCTAATTTACCCTGTCCTAGCTAGGAGTGACTATAGTAATTAATGAGTAGCCATAAATGCCACTAATCCCTGTGGAGACTTCTTTCAAGTAGTTGTTAAGAAGAAATGGAGTTGGATAACACATGCATACAAAGAAATAACCAAATTAGTCCAAGCTATGAAATCACATGCATAAAATACTCATCATCTCAAGATAAATAATAAGAGAGAAGAAAACAAACTACAGGAAAAATTTTGTTTGCACAAGAAAAGTGTATAAATGAAACAACATTCTTACAACACATACAAACAACATAACAACCTATTGGAAATAGTTCACAACAAACCAACCATCAACAAAAATTGTTCTCTCTAGAAAAATCGGCCCTAAGGGATTCTCAATATTACTTTAGAAAATAGTTCTCGAATTCACAATGGTTGAAGAGCCCCTTCTCAAGATGGGTCTCTTTCTTTACTTATAGTATTTTTAGTAACTGACTATGGGGTTTTCTTGAATTCTACAAGAAGTAGTTACAAGTATCTTCAACTTCCCCTTTCAAATGGTGTTGACATGTGTTACAATAATACAAAACTGATTATGGTTGACAAAAAGACAAAATAGGAGATGGTTATGAACAAATTCCTACCGATGGAAAACCTGCAAATGAATTCAAATTACTCTTGCCTAGGTTGTGCATGCCTCATGGGCACATCCACTGTGTGTGTGATTGCATGAGTGCACTCACTAAAATCACAACTGATAGCCAAGTTGTCCCTTTCACCTGTTATCTCAACTGGGTCTCTACTGGATTTGACATGCATGTAGTTAACAGTGGTAAATCTTCAGTTGCATGTGAGATCACTGATTGTGAATTGATTAATAATTAATTCACTGATATCTCACTAGTGTAAGTTTAGTTACAACTAGTACAAATGAGCTTAACTCACTTAACTAAGTTAAACTACTTCATAACTCACATAACTACACATCCAACTCTGTTACAACTTTGAATCACTCAGTTACAACTAATTCGACTTGGATGTCCTACCAGTCAACCTTTGAACTCGAATTTCCTATAGATAATTGATTTTCCATTTAAGTTAACTATTTTCAAGTAATTATGAGATAATAGATTAATATTTATTGTCCAATTTATTTAAGGGAAAAATAAATTAGACACACATTTCTTGTTGACTTTTCAACACTCCCTCTCAATAAGAAAGGGGTTATCCTTCACCCCAATCCTGTCTCTATGGTATTCGAATTTTCTCCTGGTGAGCGCCTTCGTCAGAATGTCTGCATCCTGATCTTCTGTAGGAATGCACTGAAGCAACATGATCTTCCACTGCACAAAATCTCTAAGATGATGATACCATATATCTATATGCTTATATCTACCATGAAACATAGGATTAATCAAGAGTTTAATGCAACTCTGAGTATCACAATGAATAACTGTCGGATATAAATGAGAACCAAACAAACCAACCAAGATCTTTCTCATCCATATAGCCTCATGTGCATCTTGACTTGCTACCATGTATTCCACTTCCATTGAATTGAGTTCCATGGGTCTCTGTTTCCTGCTATACCAAGAAACAACTATAGATCCGATACTAAAGATCCCCCCCTGATGTGCTCTTTCTGTCTGTTGGGATGCTCGCCCAATCTGCATCTGTGAAGCCATGCAACTTCACCTCATTTTTCTATTTGTACCATAAGCCATACTCAGATGTGCCCCTCAGGTATCTCAGGACATGCTTGCATGCCTTCCAAAAGATCTTGGTAGGCTTAACCATTGCTTGAATCAGTTGGTTAACCGCATAGCAAATGTCCGGTCTCGTGTTCACTAGATACATTAGAAAACCCACTAATTGTCGATAGATAGTAGCATCCACTACCTCTCCATAAGTAGCATATTCTTTCCTCCATTTTCCTGGAAGAGGAGTATCCATGGGTTTGAATCCCTCCATGTGAAACTTACTTAGTATCTCCCTTGCATACTTTCCTTGAGACACAAAAAGTTCACCATCTCGCTGCCATATTTCCAATCCACAGAAATAATGAAGAAGGCCCAAATCCTTCATCTTGAACTCCTTTGCAAGGTCCTCCTTGCATGAGTGTATCATCTACTCATCACCAGTCAGTATTAAATCATCAACATAAAGAACAATGATTAAAATCTTACCCTCCACCACAATGTGGTATAGGTTTGCATCCGCTTCACTTTTGGTGAAGCCCGGTCCGATGAAATAGCTGTCTATCTGAGTGTACCAAGCAAGGGGTGCTTGCTTCAACCCATACATCGCTCTCTTGATTCTGGACACATGTTACTCCCTATCAAAGGTCTCAAAACCTTCTGGCTCCTCAATGTACACTTCTTCCTCAATGATCCCATCGAGAAACACAATTTTTACATTCATCTGATGAATGCGCCAACTTATCTTCACTGAGAGTGCAAAGATGGATCTTATGGAAGAGTACCTTGTGACAGGTGCAAAGGTATCATCATAATATATCCCCCTGATCTGTGAGAAGCCCTGGGCCTCAAACTTGGCCTTGTATTTCTCCACACTCCCATCAACAGCTTGATTTACCTTGTAGATCTATCTCAAACCTACCATTGATTTGTCGACCAGTCTTGGGACAATTTCCCATGCACTGTTTTTGACAATGGATTCATACTCCTCCACCATAGAATCTACCCATGTGGGATCCTGCACTGCTTCCTGAAAGGAATATGGTTCAGTCACAATACATTTGCTCATGATATCCATGTATCTAAATCGATCAGGAGATTGTCTCTATCTGCGCTATGAAGTAGGGGCTCCTACATTATGTGCAACATCTAGTCTCAATATATCAGCTTATGTGGTGCACTTTCTACCATTTCTGATGGATGACTCTGCATGAGTGGTTTCCTCCACTCCATGAACCTCCTCATGTGGCTGATCCACATCTTGAGACTCATCTTTGGGAACCAATAGTTCCTCCTTTGCATGCAATTCTAGCTCCCTCTCAAGCAACAACCACATGGATTTCCCCTCATCGAATTTTATATCCCGTTGCATAAAAATCATCTTACTGTTAGGCATATACACATGATAATTATGGGGTGTTTCTGTGTACCCCAAAAATATCCCAACTTCAACAGTCGGTTCCAGCTTCTTCCTGGCATCCTTGGTCACATGCACATAAACAGATGAGCCAAAAATATTAAAATAAGAAACATCAGGTTTCTTACCAATGAAAGCTTCTTCAGGTGTACTCATGCCAAGTGCTCTATGAGGACAATGGTTTTTCACATAAACCACAGTGTTGCATGATTCCACCCACAAACGCATTGGTAGGCCATGATCATGCAACATTGCTCATGTTGCACCCACGATCGTTATGTTCTTCCTCTCCACGACCCCATTTTTTTGTGGGTTATGAGGTGCTATGAGTTCTCTTCGAATTCATTCTTTGCTGCAGAAGTCTTTAAATTCGTTAGAGATGTATTCTCCACCATTATCGCTCCTAAGAGCCTTCACTTTCTTCCCCGACTCTTTCTCCACCAATGCTTTAAACTCACAGAAATTTGAGAATGTTTGGTCCTTCTTCTACATGAAGAATATCCATCATTTACGAGAAAATTCATCAACAAAAATAACATAATACTTATGTTTTGTTGTTGAATAAACTGATAATGGTCCACACACATCTGTCTGAACTCTCTCCAGAATCACTGAAGCACAGTTCTCCTTTTCATGAAAGGTGGAATTTACATACTTCCCTATGGTGTAACCCTTGCACTAATCTAATTGAGCAAGTGTTCCCATTGGAAGTCCAATAGATATTTGTTGCATGATTTTCAAGGCTCCATGATGAAGATGGCCCAATCGCCTGTGCCATAATTCACCCTCATCCTGGCTCACCACTTTTTCTGCCTTGCCCATCATGGAAGCTTAGCCATCTACCTCCAGCTTGTAGAGATTCTTAACTCGAATCCCTATCCTCTTGAATTGACCCATTGTTTTATGTCGCATGAAAGCTTTTCCATCACTGAAAACAACGTCATAGCCTCTGTCCTCCAACATTCCGACTAAGACCAAGTTTTTCTTCAGACCTGGAACATGCATAGAATATTTCAATTGAAATGGTTTACCTGACTCCCTCTGAAAGGTAGTGGTACTAATGCCATTTGCATTGTATCGTCCATCGTCACCCATATCTATATGCATTTTGAGATCTTTCTCCTCCAAGTCAATAAAAATCTCTTTATCTCCCGACATGTGGAAGGAAGTGCCACTATACAAATACCACACTGATCCCAATGCACTTGAAGCCATGCATGCGATCAAAGAGAAGTAAATTTCAAATTGCGAGGCAAGGGCCTCACCAACTGCAACTCTAACAACCTTCTTTTTCTTCTTCTTCTGCGAAAAGTTAGTAGCGAGATGCCCATGTTCGTGACAGTGAAAACACTTCACTTTGGACAAATCCAGCTTCTTGACTTTAGACTCAGATTTTGAATGGAATTTCTTCCCTTTCCCTCTCCTTGCCTTGGTAGCCAAAGAAAAATCCTCTTCATCATCATTCTTTGACTAAGATCCATCTCTGGTGTTCTGCCTAAACTCCTCCTGCACTAGATCCGATTGACAGAGTCTACATAATTTTGCCAACTCTTGGGAAGTCCTAGGAGTGCCAAGCTCACCAAATCATCATCAACGACTGTTATTCCCACACTCCCCAGCTCATCCTGACATTTGACAAACTTCATGAGATATTTTCGATTGGAGTCACCCTTCTCCATCTTGATCTTCCTGAGTTTATCTTTGAGCGCCAATTTCCTATGGTCGTTGTTGTTTTTGGAATAGATCCGTCAAAGCCTTCCACATTTCATATGGTGTGTCTTTCCCATGGAGGTTTGAGACAACGTGGTCTCGTACTCCCTCCAACAAGATCCTCCTCACCTTTGCTACTTTCTTTTTCCATGCATCAATATTTGCAGTGTCTGGAACATCTGGCTTAGGAACATCTTTGTCAATGAATTCCTTCAAGCCATTGTCTTTGAGTACTACCTCCATCCTGTCCTTCCAAGCAATTTAGTTCGAGCTTCCCTCAAGTGAATACTCTAACATCATGCCATTGAAATCCATTTTGATCTTGAATCAGCTGTAGCACCAAGAAAGCCTTTCTGCAAATTCAAATTCTATCCAGTCACAAACTTAGCTTCTACAATTTCCTGCACTCTGATACCATGTAGAAATTTCAATACAAATTATGTATTGCCTAGATTCTCCTGATCTAAAAATTATATGCCCCTGTTAAATACAAAATCACTTCTACAAATATTCTTGCGAAATTTAAAACACGATTGCCAATTGCAATATCAAGAAGAAAGATTAATCACAAATAACACAGATGTTTTACCGGGAAAGCATAAAGCTAAAAACCCCACTATCACATATTATGTTTATATCATGAATCATAAAACAAAATCATACAAAACTCTAATCCAAGATATCTCAATACAATAGCAATCGTCTCACACTATCATACAAAAATTGGCAAATCCATGTGCCAATTTACTGCCTCCAGACATCCTGCCTCCTCTATGCAATCCCTGCTGATGAAAAATCTGCAAATGAATTTGAATTCCTCTTCATGCCTAGGCTGCGCATGCCTCATGGGCACATACACTGTGTGTGTGATTTCATGAGTGCACTCACTCAAATCACAAATGATAGCCAAACTATCCCTTTCACCTGTTATCTCAACTGGGTCTCCATTGGATCTGACATGCATGTAGTTAACAGTGGTAAATATTTAGTTGTATGTGAGATCACTTATTGTGAATTAATTAATAATTAATTCACTGATCTCTCACTAGTGTAATTTCAGTTACAACTAGTAAAACTAAGCTTAACTCACTTAACTGAGTTAAACTACTTCATAACTACACATCCAACTTTGTTACAACTTCGAATCACTCAGTTGCAACTAATTCAACTTGGATGTCCCACCAGTCAGCCTTTGAACTCGAATTTCCTATAGCTAACTGATTTTCCATTTAAGTTAACTATTTTCAAGTAATTATGAGATAATAGATTAATATTTATTGTCCAATTTATTTAAGGGAAAAATAAATTAAACACACATTTCTTGTTGACTTTTCAACATCCTTGTCTCTCAAGTAAGATTTTGTAGCTTCACGTTGTCCTGCAATGTCAATGAATCTACGGTATAAGAGCATCTATAGGGAAGATTTGTGAGTAGCTGAGTTGTGTGAAAGGGTTTTCATATCTCTCATCAAGTTGACCATGAAATCCTGAATCATATTTTTTGTTTTGGTTGTCTTGATGAGATGTTCTTCCATCATATCCACTATTACACTAGTCACAACTTGGTCATATGATTGCCTATGCTTCATATTCAAATGGACCTCTTTGAAAACATGATTATCATATTTTTTCTTCCCAAGTAATTCTATAGGAGGCAAGTGCCCTTTATGTGTTAAAATGTGTGTTGCCTTGCAAAGTTGTGCACAGATCAACAGAGAATTTTTTATATCCCTCTAAAACTTATCCCGATCTTGCTAGAAATTATCAAGGGAGGCATAGTCAAATTTCCTCTCCCACTTTGATATGCGGGGAATCCCAAATAGGGCATATGGGTTCTCAACAATCCACCATTTCATAGCATTCAAACATCCTCTAATGGCGGTGAATTCTATGTTTTTGGATTGTATTAAGTTGTGTTGGGCCATAATTTGTGCTACCAACTATTGTAAGAACTGGAGGTTCACATACATGTCCTTTTCCATTCTGACACTTTCGACACATATCCTAAACTCTTTAAGGCTCCCCTTATCTCTTTTCCCACACCTGACTTCTTCTTCCATCTCTCTGATTCGATCATCTTTTTCTTGTTTTTTGAAAACTAGGTCTTTGAGATTTTTCTCTGATGCCATCGTGAAGGCGACACCGACTGATGTAATTGAGATTGGTTCATTCCTGGAATCTTCTATCATAGTGGTTTTTGTAACCTCATACAGGGGGAATTTCCCAGTGACTGGGAATTTTTTTGTTTTCTATTGCACTATTCTGCTAAAGGCTTTGTCAAACTGAAAGGATTATAGGTTGGCCACTTTGCAAGCCTTGGAAGGTGTGAGAAGTTCCAATCTGAGTTCACCGAGCAAGAAGTGTCCACGAATGAGTGGGGATTCCATTGATGACCCCGAGATATTTGTTTCCATGGGGGAAGAATCATTGTTCAATGCTTCTTCATCCTATTTCCTTTTCTCCTCCTCTACCACCTTTTTTGTTGCTTCATCTACTGACCTCTTCTCCACAACTACTTTTGTTGTTGATTGAGATTCAACTATTGCTTCAACTTCGGTTGCTTCTTTAGCTACAACTTATTCGTCTTTTCTCTTCTGCTCAACTGTGTCTTCCTTTTTTCTTTTTCGCCTTTTCCTTTTTTCTTTGTGGTTTTGCAGTTAACTTAGTTGTTGTTGTTGTTGCTACAACTTCTTCATTACCCTTCTTTTGGGCCTCTCATGCTCTTTGTTTGTCTGAAATTTTTTCTAGTGGGTTTCCTTTTTCCTGAATATGAAATCATGGTGTTTTCTAGCATGACAATGAATTTATTCTTCTTCTCAATCATCTGTCGTGTATTCCCATCTGTGATTATGGTTGAGGTCGTGTTTGTTTACCACGTCTAGAGGATCATGCCTCCAGAATATTTCCTCTCTGAAGTGGAAATATGTCAGTATGTCCACTTCGGCCTAAGCCTGCTTAATGTCTTCGAAGGAATACGACCTGAACCATAGTGGAAAAGGAGGCTAGATGGCCTTCCTATCCCTGTAGAGAGCTACTCCAACTCTGTGAACCACGGCTTGATAAGCAATTTTCTATAAAACCATCTTGTCTGGAACAAATCTTGGAAGAAAATGTGGAGCTTTGGTGGCTTCGTATATTCTTAGTATGTTCCATATTCCAAGACATACCCATCTCATATCCCTCGAACCATTTAATGTGATTTTTGTTGGCATGCTTTACAGACAGTGTGTGCTTTTCATTGATGGAAAGATCAGACTGTGCATCAATGGAAAAATAGGAACAACGTAAGATAAGGAGGATTAGCGCA
>SNQJ01S0107731.1:19544-35545 GCA_010110895.2 Picea sitchensis | reverse complement strand
ATGGCTTAGGGTGTAACTTAGTTTCCAATTGTAATTTTTTAACAATTTCTTCTGAAATGAGGTTTTCTTGTGATCCACTATAAAAAAGAGTATCAATTTTTGTATGCTTAGAGATAAATCTAATATGAAATAACTCACTTCTCTTTCTTTCATCAATAACAGGTTCATTTCTTGAAATAGAACAAGAAGGAATATTACCTTGGATACTTGTAGCAATCACCTTAGTTTCATCCCTAGAGTATGATCCCAAATCATGTTGGATTACTATTGCAGTAGTCTTTTTGTCTTCTTTATTCTGAAACTTTTCAGGCTTGAGCTCCGGATGAAGTTTCCAACATTTGGAAGCATCATGACCTTTCTTCTAGCAATGAGTACATGTAGGCTTATCTCCTTCCCTCTTCAAAGTAGCTGTGTGCTTGCCTTTCCCTTTACCTTTAAACTTATTTCCATCAGGTTTGAAAGGTTTCTTGGAAAAGTTCTCTTTGGTATTCTTCCCCTTGGTCTCTATGTGAGTTACTTGAACACACACCTCATCAAGGTTAGTTGGATTAAACATCAATATCATATGACGTAAATAACTATGCAATCCTCCTATATATTTGAGAAGAGTTTCCTAGGTGTAGAGAGGTATACCAAGTACCAATGCTCTTTTTCGAAATTCTTGTGTGCATTCTTGCACACTTTGTCCCTTACCTTGCCTCAGATTTTGCCAATCCATCATAGCTTGTTGCATATACCCTAATGGATAAAATTGCTTTTTAAGTGCTAAAATGAACTCATACCAAGAGGAAATGATTTTTCCTTTTGTGGAAAGATCCTCTTGAGATATTCTCTCCCACCAAATGAGAGTAGTCCCTCCAAGTCAGAGAGAAGCCAACTGAATTTTAACATCATCTTCAGTAAACTTTTGAATCCTACAATAAACTTCAATTTGACGGATTCAATTGTCCAATTTTTCAGCATTAAGCTCTCCATTATACATAGGTAATTCAAACTTAATATCAAGCTTTAAATGAGGCATATTAAGATCAACTTTTGTTTTTTGTTTTTCAAATGGAGAAGGAATAGAACCATCAAGAAAAGATGGAGAAGTTGGTGGGGTTTTAGGAGGTTCCTTTCCACCTCCTTCTTTTTTACCTTCTGTATGAGATGGTCCACCTTGTTCACCTTTCTTTCGATCTTGATAGAGCTCCTCTACCATCGTTTGCATTCTCATGAAAAATTTCAGAAATTCCCCTTCAGAAGGGATAGAAGAAGCTGCTTCTTCTCCTTTTGGTGAAGACATCCTTCCTCTTCTTGAACCAATCTCTGGATCAAACTCTTCAAGTTCTCCTTCACCACGCTGAATCTTGGACCTTGTTAACATAAACTCAAAAATGCATTGGTTAACCTCGCTCTAATACCAACTTAATCTAAATATTAACTTGATCTAAAATTCAAGATCTTTTAACCATTATTTGCATATGAATTTTTAACTGTAAACCACCTTTGTAATGCAAAATTAAAGAACATCCATCAAGCACATGAACACATAAACATGTAAGCAAACCATCCATGAACAAGAATCGGTAACGGAGTTCACCAGACCCCCTGGTTACGTCTTCGAGCCACTTTCCAAATGGAAAGGCCGATAGATTAAGTATTCAAATGCTTACAAAGTGAATTCTGAATTTTGTCAGTCATATACAGTAACAGACTTCAACAATAGCTGCAAGATGAAATTATGAGACTTTAAAGTATGAACATGAATACCTTTCTATGTATCCGAAAGATTCTGTGAGCACTATTCTGTCTGGATGCCTGAATGCAAAAATTGAAGCTGGATCTGGAATCCTTGTGAAAAATCGAGTCTTTTTTAGTATAAACTCGATATATTTCAGAACTAGACTCAGAGTGCTCTTCTTGGCACAATTCCCAAAATCTGCCTCTGATTCATGTGCAAAACTACCTCGGTCACTGTGCAAAACCACCTCGGTTTGCATGCCAATATTTGTCTACATCAAAATCCCCCTCGGGATCTGTGCCCATGGCTCATTTAAATAATGGGAAAAACCCAAAAGGGGGGCATGGGCCATAGGCCACGTGCCCACCCAAATCCCACCAAATTCGGCAATGTTTAAGGTTATTCCGCCACCTCTCGCCACGTCTCATGGCGGTGGCGCGTTGGTAGACGTGGTGGTTAGGGGGGAAGAAGTCTTCGGGTCAAACCCATGGGCTTCTCCTCCCACCGCATATGTGATTTGATTTTGGCTTGGCGCGATTTGGTTTAACATATGGTTGGTCTTTGGTTTATGGCAAAGTTTGTGGAGGCATATGGTAAGGTTTCAATCTAACACTTAGATACCAAGGGGGGGCCTCAGTGTTGGCAAGGTTGAAGGCTAAGACCTTGACCACCCCCCTTTTTCCCAACCATTGGGTCATGGTGGGGTCAATTCCCATAGCCCCAAATTACATTTTTTAAACCATTTCCAACCATTTTTCACCATTTTAACCATCTTTGACGAAACTTCAACTGCTGATATCTTCGTCATATGGAGGTTGTTTTTCTCGAAACGAATGTCACCGGAAAGTTGCTGACGATCTCTTCCACTTTGAAATCTTTAATTTGCATTTTGAATACTTTAACTCTATCGAATTTTGAGATGATCCACCTGGATCAAAGTAGGGGGGAAAATGAATTGTAGTTTATATCATCAAACCCATAAGAACTTCTAGTTTTTTTTCTCAAATAATCATTGTTTATGGTTTTATAAGAACCTTTGTTTATATACATTATCACTTCTTACAAAATCTTTACAATCTATGTTTTATGAAACAAATTATTGCAAGAAAAACAATAGCCAAGAAAGCGATTTTGGTATCGGTTTTTAAAAGGTATTATTAGTGGAACAACTCTTCTGAACTCATTCTTTTGGGAAGAATTAGATTTATTTTCGTCATCATCTCCTTTCATGCTACTTATTTCATTATTGTTGGAACATTTGATAATAGTGGTATAATTTTAGGTTTTTCTTCATTTTCCTTTTCTGATGGCTTTGTGACCTTAGTGTTTTCATCTCCCTTATGGGGGTATTTTGTTTTTTGTCATAGCCAATACCTATATTGATGAATGGTAACCTTTGGAAATTAATAATACTATCTAATATTTCAGTATTCTTTCCAAACTTTAAGATTATGTTCAATTGATCAATTGTTTTCTCTAGTTCCTTTCTTAAGGAAACCATTTCAACTTCTAGCTTCTTGCAATTTTCTTCCTTTTATTTCAGTTGGATTCTCACCACTTATTTTATCCTTTTTTCCTATTCTAGTTTACTCTTCAGGATGATAATTTTCTTCTCTTTTTATTCAATATCATGATCCCCCTCTTCATATTTCTGCAATTTCTCTTTCTGCTTTCTATTCTTTTCCTTAAGTTTGTCTATTTCTTCTAAGGAACTAAAGAGTTCTTCTTCAAGTTTCACTTCCCCATCAATGTCTTCTTCTTCTTCTTCTTCTATTTTTTCTTTCTTATTGTCTTCACTTTCTTTATCAGTAGAATTTGTATCCATGGAAATGAAGAGGAATTCATCTTTCTTAATATCAAAAACATATCCATCACTTTATTCAAATGAGCTACTATCCTCTCTAGAGTAAAAACTCTTCTTCTTAGCATATTTTCCTCTTTTGTGTCTATAATATTTTATTATATTGCTATGTTCTTCTTTGACATTATTTTCCTCATCATCATCGTCTTCCCTTTTTTCATATGGACATTTAGCAACAAAATTCCCTACTCTACCACAACTAAAACATATGAATGGTAGCTTACCTTTTTGTTTCCCATATCCTATTTTATCTTTCTCAAAAATTGTCATTCTTCTATATCTGATTTGTGGCTGGAAAAATAAAAGAATTTGTGTCCTTTTTCCTTCTTTGATTCTTTGAAAGCTACTTCCTTTTGTGTTGGCTTTTCTTTTTCTTTCCTCATCTCATATGAATCAAATCTTAAGTGGAGAGACCTAAGCACTTATTTAAAAATCACTTATTCTTCAACCTCCTCACCAAGTCCTTTGATGGTGTTGACAATTTCATACACTCAAAGAAAATAGGCTGCACCATTTTCTTCGTCTTCCATTTTCAAACTCTTGAACTGTCTTCTATGATTTTGGAGATTTTCCTTCTTCACTTTGTCATAAACTTCATAGATGTTTTGAATTTTATACCAAATATATTTTTTTGATTTAAAATACAACACCTTGAATTTTTTTTATTCTGATAGACCGCTCAATATAAAATTCATGGATTTTGCATTATGTTCACTAGGATTCTTCTCGACTGCATCTATTGGTGGTGTTGTTGGGGATGTATAACCATTCACGACTTATCTCCAAATATCAAACCAAATATCCATTAGATAAGTTTGCATCCTTACACTCTAGAATGCATAGTTTGTTCCGTCAAACAATGGACCCTTGTTTGTGAAGAAACCTTCTTGACAAGACATGTGTGCTCCTGAGATCTACCTTCTAGTGGTTAGACTGTTTTTGAAGGAACCCGCTTTGATTCCAAATGTTGAGATTATGCTTATAATTAGAGGGGGGAATGGATTAGTATATGATATTTTTTACTTTATTTAACCATTCATTAATGATTCATTAAATGATAAAAAACAATCAGATATAAACTCAAATCACAATGCACAGAGTTTAACGTGGAAACCCTTGTGGGAGAAAACCACAAAAATTTATCTTTAAAATTTCTATAGGGACCAACCTAATGGTACAAATATTGTAGGAACCAACCTACATGAGACACCAATATCATTAGCTAAGCACCAAATCAACAAGATGTAGACACCAACCTACTAGAGACACCAATCTTCTCATCTGAGAACCAACTCAACAAGATATGTGTAGATAAAAATCCAAGATCCTTGTACACAAATTACTTCTGACTTCACCTGAATGATTCATTCTGTATAAAATCCTTCAAACGTTAGTCACGTGTAGTCTTCATACCCTTCCAATTCTCAAGGCATCATTCCCAAAATGTAATCACCGATGACAGCATTCATTGACGTCAAAATTCACTGACAACAACATCCATTGATGGAAACATTCACTCACATCAACATCCACTCACATAAATATCCATTGAAGGAAACATCACAACCTCAAAAAAATGCACACAGAAACATTACAGATCTTCATTCCTTCATAACACATGTTGAGAACAAGAAATACCTCAAGAAAATCCCTTAGACTTCTCTTGCACACCAGAAAGAAACCTCAACACATTTAGAACACCTCAGATCACTTATACGCACCTCAAACTTGATATATTTCTTGGTTTCACTACAAATGTGCACATCTACCATGTATTTATAGTAATTCCATCCCCACTTTCAAGGATGAGCTGTAAATACTAGTTGATCCAACCTCAATTTTCTAGCTGGGTTGTCAGACGGAAAAAATCATATCTCCTCATTAATAGGGAGTTAGAGAGAATTCCATATACCATTGGAAATGTCTCAGAATAATATTTCCATCTATATAAATTGTGGTCCCATTTGAGCTAGGTATGTAAGATAGGGTATTCAAACAGACCAAAAATAATACTTTCAACAATATTCATCTTGCAATGTTTATCTTGGACATCTATAGGCTCCCTCTTTCTTTAACATCAATGGAAACAATATTTCCAACATGCATGTATAATATCATGTACTTCATCCTATTTGATACACCTCATGAGAATAAAAAATGTTCCAAGATTTAACAAGTAGCCTTTGATCCATGTATATGTGACATTTTTACTTAAATCTTGCAACGATCCCGATAAGATAAGTGTTTAGGAAATATACCTATAGTTAGGTAGTTTTCTATGTCAGAAAATCAGGGATTTTATATGGAGAATGAAAATAGATGTTCATTAGGACAATTTCCATCTACAACATCATTATCTACAATATTTTTCAGTTTTGATAGAAAATCTACAACAACATTCTATTTACATGTCTTGTTAAGGATTGTTAGATCAATTTCCTACAGTAGTTAGAGAAACCTAATTATATTTCCATTAATATCATCTTTATTCATTAAATATATGATGATATCATGATCTATATGGACAAAAACTAGGTATCTAGTGGCACAATCTCTAAATTTGTTAATGGCATATGCAATTGTAAGATTGTTTCTTAGTGATATTATAGTTCAATTAACTCCATATCAGTTTTTTCTGATAAAATGAATTGGAAATGGGTTCGTATCTTCTTGTAGGCCTAAAACTACCCCTAATTATTTGTCATATGCATATGTATGAATGTGAAATTGCATATTCCACTTGGAACCTTGTAATACACGGGATGAGATAAGTTTTTCCTTGATGTTCTCAAAGGGTGCTTGGCATTCTTATGTCCAACAAATTTTTTTGTCCTTGGATAGAAGTGTGAACAGGGGGGGGGGAATATTTTTTTAAATATTTGATGAGCCTTCAATGATATCCTGCATGGCCTAGAAAACTCCTTACATCTTTTTTTCTTTTGGGGTTTAGGTAGGAATTAAATTATGTTCATGTTATCTTGGTCTACTTCAATCCCCTTAGAAGAGATATGTTAAACCAGGAAAATTCCTCCACTCATGAGCATGTTTCATTTTTCATGACTTAGTGATAGGTTCATTTCCTTACACCTTTTTAACACATGATCAAGACTGGTTAATTCCTATTAGAATGAATTCCCATATGGGGTGAAATAATACATGTTGATTTCTATAGTGCCATGGAATATATATGAGAATATGATGAGGACAACTCATTGGAAGGTTGCAAGAGAATTGCATAGGCCAAAGGGAAGGACCTTATAGGAAAATGTTCCCCTGGGAAAGTAAAAGTAATTTTGTTTCAGTCCTTAAGGCGATATGCATATGGTTATATCCACTAAATGTATATAAAAATGAAAAGTACCTTTTACTTGCTAAATAATCTAGTACTTGATCAATGAAAGGTAAGGGAAAGTGGTCATTTATTTTGGCCTTATTGATCTCTTTGTAATATAAAAACACCCTCCATTTTCCATTTTCCATTTTTATTGGGAACTATAATAAATAGTGAAACCCATTCACTTTCATATATTGGGTAGAGGAATCCTTCATCTAAAAGTTTTACTAATTCTCCTTTGATTATATCTTTTAAGGTAGGGTTAATTCTTCTTTAACAATGCTTAATTGGTGTAGATTCATCCTTGATGTAGATGTGGTGTGTATAAATACTTGGATGAACACCTTACTTGTCTTTGTAATCCCATGATAATATTGTTGTGTCATTTCTAAGAATAATTAGTGACTATAATTCTTGGACAACAATCAAATTAGTGTTTATTTTGAGAGTTTTATAGGGAAATATTTCCAAGGAACGTCTTTCAAATAAATAGGAACCTTAGACTATCTCACTTCCCCTTGGCTAGTATATTATTCAATTTTCACAAATCTTGGATACAAATATTTCATGTAATTTGAAAATGAAAGTGTATTCATCTATATTTTTCATGGACATGACTATTTCAATTGTAAGGATAATGTGTACGATTTCCTACAAATTGATTCTCCTTCTTCGTGTCCTACCCACACAGGTATTTTAGTATTAATGAGTGGCTTGGCAGGGGGTAGAGGAAAATTTTGTTTTGAGGTTGACCATTTGCAATGGTCATGTTTCCTTCAATACAATTGATATATGCATCAACTATAACCAACCAAGCTCTTCCTAAAATGAGGGTATACCCATTCATGTTAGATTTGGTTTAAAGTAGTATAAAATGTATTAGTTACTCACATGAATCAATGTGTTACATCCTCTAATACTCCTTCAATATTTATATTTAATATATATGCTAGTTAGAGTATAGTAGGTGTGTGCATCAATAGTTACCTATGGTCTAGTATACATAATATCCTTTTCCAACGTTGATGGTTGGCCCTAGATCTATTAGAGTATTCTAAATCAATTTTTTGTTGATGTAGACATATAAAACTAGACTACTTGGATCCAAGTATTTAGGAACAAATATTTTTCCTAACATAAGATTTGCAAGTTACCCTATTACATTTACTATAGGAGAATATTTTCTTTTTATTCCTATATTCTTAATGAATTCTTCTTTTATGAACTTATTGTAGACATGAATATACTTAATATCTTGGAGGATAGGGATTTTGACACATAATTTTTTGAGTTCATCTAAGAGGTAATTATCTTAGATGGTGTAAGTCTTCTTAGCTTCTAGCATTTTAGGAAAATGTGGTTTTGGTTTAGGAATAGTTTGTTCTTGTGGAAAATATTCCTCCTCCTTAAAGCCCTTATCCTCTATGGCATATACAAAAGGGGAGGGGTTGTTAATACCTTCCACGATATTATAATGATCTCTTGAAGATCCATATAGTAGGTTTGGTAGGTGTTCATCTCATTATTGTATACTTGTTGGACCTGACTATTGTTTGGATTGGGTGTTGTATGGGTAAGAAACTAGGTTTGTTTTGGGATTTGTTGGTTACTTCTCATTGAAGAATTCATTTATTGTGGTGGAGGTAGGAACAATTCTTGTTTTTATTGGGTTTGGGGTCTCCACCCCCTGGATATTTACTCCATTGGTATTTTTACCTTCGAGGTTGAGATGAAAATGATTGAAATAAATGTTGGAATGGTTAATGATGGTTTTGGTACTAGCATTGATTTTTCACCAGCTAGATAGGTTGATTGGAATGATACCAAGGTTGGGTATGATTTTTTTCATTATATCTAGAAAACTATTGAGGATGTGAATAAGGCATACCTATTTGAAATGGTTGAGTTGTTCCTTGCCTTCTTTGGTTGATGACGCATAGTGTCTCCATATTCTCTTAAGATATATGGTAAGTATCCTTAATACTTGGTAAGAATTTTTTATTTTATTTAGATGTTCCTCTTTATAAATTCCATAGATTTTTATAGTATTAAGAGGACATTCATTCCTAGCATGTCTTTTGTGCATTTACGACAACAAAATACTAGATATTGTTTTTCTTCTTCTTGCTTCCTCTTTATTTGCATTGTATATCTTCTTCTTGCTTCCTCTTTATTTGCATTGTATATATATTCTTGGCCAATGAATGCAATATGTTAGTTTCCATATCATGTAACAAGACTTCTATTTAATTTTTAGTAAGATTTACAAAATTGGATGATTGTGGTTAAATGTTTCTACCATTCCTTCATTTCCTCCTTGTAGACCTAGAGTAGTTCTTGGATACTTTATTAATGTATTCATAATACAAATACAATATGTCTCCATTTTCAAGGTGATTCAAAGTTTCCATAAATTTCTCTCTTAGCCTTCTAATAAGAACAATCTTGAGGGAGTTATTATCCAATATCCAACTATGAGCCATTTTCTAACTGAGTTGGAACCTTTCCTCAGAGTCATTTAGGGATTCAATTTATCCTTGGATCATTTTAAAGATTTCATATCTAGTATATATAACATTATATTAGTCCCTATATTTTTGAATGAAGGTTTTCTTCATTAACTCCTCGCTTCTGATGTTGTTTCCTTCTAAACTCATAAACCACCTCAAGGTTGATATTTCCAGGTAGAGGGAAAGAATATTGAGCCTTCAAGAATCTAATGCATAATCATAAGTCATGCAAACAAATTCAAATTAAAAAAGGAAAGTATCAATTTCTTATGTAATAAGGCCACGAAAATGAGGAAGATAAGAAGGATTGATATTCTTCATCTTTTTCTGTCCATTAGTTTCCCAAATGGAGAACTCAAATATTTTATTTTGTTTTTCTCTATCTTGAACTGTGGTGTGACAAGATGAATATTCTTCTCCTTATTCCATTGATGAGTTTGAAAAAATACCTTCTCTCTCTTGAGGTAGCTCAATAAATTATTCAATGAATTGTTGGATATTTATTTAACAATCCTCTTGCTCCAATCCTGATTAATTTTATTTGTTTAGAAAACACGAGTTCTTGATAAAAATATAAAAAAATATTTCTCTAGGTTGGTGCATACATATAATGAGTTTTTTTCCTTTTAAAAGAAAATTCAAATGGAATTAAATGCATTTTTTATCACCTCCCAAACAATGGTGCCAAAAAGTGGTGGGCCAAATAATTGCAACAAGAYTTTTGAACTCCTCAACATAACTTTAATCTATCAGCATAGGGATGTTCTTCTTTGATTAATTATTGTGCATTGTATGTGAAAAWTTACAATAGTACAATATAAATTATAAAATTTATGAGTAAAGTGTACCCTAAGGATGGCTTGAATGTTTTTTTGTCCCTTTCCTATAAGTAGTTTTTCTCAGGGCCTTCACTCCCTCTACTTAGGAGAAGTAGTAGARGTTATAGGGTCATTTAGATAACTTCTACATGGATGATTCAAAATAGGTATTGGAATTTGATAAGGTCATGTGTCAAAGTATTAAAAAACTCTTCATCATCATGTATCTTAAGTCAACTATAAGATCCCATTAAAATATGCCTATATACACTATCTAGAAACTAGTAATGAAGTGATGTTGAGACTAAAGACTGTATAATTTATTCCAATAGTAAGAAAGAAACTCAATATCAACCTCTTATATGCCATCCCTTCACCCTCAAAGGATGGTTATCTGCACTCTTAAATCAATTCATTGTTCTAAATAGAAAGAAGACAACATACATGATATCACTCATTATGCTAAGAAAATCTAATGATTATTTGGAGATTCAATGATATTAACCAAGGTGTTGAACACCAAAAATTAAAGAAACAAAAATGAAATAGACATGAAGAAAAATTGTAGAATTGAAAGGGATTGAAATCAAATGATGTAAAGAAAATAAGCTATCGTAATAACTTGCATGAAACTAATACAAGAAATTATAAGATACTAAAAAAATGATAACATAAAAGAAAAAAGGGTTCCTTGCATATCCTTTAGTGGGCCCTACTCAATGTCTCTACAAGAACCCTTAGTAAAACCACTAAGTTCTCAAGAATTGAAAATACAAGTTCCACATTCATAAAGTAACTTCATGTCAACAAAGTATTCCTTAACAATTTGAATACACCATACTTATAAAAGTACAATGCCATAGGAAAGGAATTGAATAGCTCCCACTTAATCCCAGCTCCTACATATACTAAAACTCACAATTCATCCCTTCAATGAAGAAAAGACTTGAATATCTCCTACTTCATCCTAGCTCCCATTTATAGTAAAAATAACAACTTATACCTTCAATCAATCCTTGATTGAAGGTTACTTGTATCTAGGGTCCCTAAAATTAGGGATCTTTGTTTCAAGGGCCAAATTTCCCTCCTTAATTCATATTCCCTCAATCAAAAAATAAATTTAGGATATCATTCATTGAGTCACTTGAGTACTCGGAATGCTTGGATCCTTAAAAGGTTTGAGAGGAGGATTGATCCCTCTTTTCTCTCATGTGGAAGTTGATGGCTATCACCCTTAGGATTCGAACTACTTGTCCAAATTATTATCACAAACTCAATAATGCATGAATCCATCAAAATCGTAATTCAAACCAAAGTATAGCACAAAACTCAAAAACTTTATCATTCATAACAATGAATTATGCAGAACCCAATATGTTCATATATAAGATATTATTTTTACAACTAATGTAAGCTTTAGTCCAAAAACATGTCATATCAATTACAAGATTGGCCTCAAGATCCCATCATTTGGTGGCTCATCGGAAAGTGTTCCTAACACATGCATCAAGAACAAGGTTAAATTTGAGAAAGTAGTAATATTATCCTGTCTTTCTTGTTTAGTATGATATGCATGTACAAGAGATTTAGTGAAAGTATAAATTCCTTGGGGTGACACCATTTCTCTGAAGTTTTGGGTCTAGGATTGAGTCCTACATTCCTTTCCCATATGAAAACACTTGACCCAATATTATTCTTCCAAAATTCCATTTGTGAAATGGTTACCTTAGTATCATTTCTTTAGGTTTTTTCTTAGGTTGTTGGGTATGTGTTATATTCTTTGCACGACTAGACCTAGTGTCTACATTGTGTAGGACATGCAGGGAGGTCATAGGGAGGTTGTAGGGAGGTGTAGAACCCCTACCCGGGGGGTCACTGTGGGCTCTGCCCCCTTTCTGGGGGGTTTTCATGGGCGTATAGATCCCCCCTAAATGGGGGTTCAGGGAAACACCCTTGAAATTAATTTTTTGGGTTTTTTTTGCATTTTTTTAGTGATTTTTAAGCACATGGTTTTCATCGTTGGTTTTCTAATTTTGTTTAAAGAATTAGGGTTTTTGACTAATTCGGGTCAATGGATTAGGGTTTTTGGATGCCACATTATCCTATATGTATTGTATTTTAAACAATGAATATATTCTTAATAGAATATTAGAGGTGTGGCTCTAAACAGGTTGTTGGTTTTCCCGATTTGGGTTTCCAGGATAAAATGTGCGTCTAATATGTGTATGCCATTGTATATTTTTTGTTTTAGTAAGAATATGTTTGTAGTAATTTATTATAAAAGGTTAAAATATACATTTGGTATCATAGCTATTATTGGCTTCAGAGGAATGCCTTTGTGGCTAAGGATTTGGCTCAGGTCTATGGTAAGGCTTGCTACAGTGGAATATTTGCGGTATTGATTCTTCAGGTGAAAAGAAATGGTGAGAAATTAAAAAATATACATCGATAAATTTAATGGGGAAGGTTTTGAGCTGTGGAATCTCAATATGGAATATCTTTTGGTGGACAAAGATCAGTGGATCAATGTGGATCTAGGTACTACACCTATAGGAACATCAATAGAAGACTGGGAAAATTTGGATCGAAATTCGAAGAGCACAAGCCATTTGTGCCTCTCCTATTCAATATTATTGAATGTGTTAGGGGAAGCTACATCCAAGGTTTTATGGAATAAGTTAGGGCCTTTTTATTAGTCTATTTCCATGGAAAACAAATTATTCATGAAAAAAAATTGTACAACCTAAGGATGAAATATGGAGACTCAGTGACAAAGAATATGAACGCCTTCAATATAATGGTAAGTCAACTATTATCTATTGATATTAATATTTTTGGTGAAGATAAGTGTATTAGTTTGTTGTTCTCTTTACCAGACTCGCGGGATGGTTTGGTTGTGGCTATACATAGTAATACAACTACTTTAAGTTTTGATAATGTGGTATCATCCTTGTTATCGAAGGAGATGAGATGAAAAAAAATGGAAGGACAGAGCATAGATTCCTTATTTGCAAGAGTATGCTTCCAAGAGAGAAATAGATCTAAGTCCTAAAGTGGGAGATCTAAATACAAGGGAAGATATAAATCTACCGGAAAATTTATAAAGGTATGCTGGAGAGGTGGAAAATAAGGGAACTACAAGAAGCAATGTAGATCCAAAAGTGTTGAGATATGGAAGGGATCTAATGATGCCCCTTTTACAGAAGAAAAATCCTCCACAGAAGGAGGGTATGTGTACTTGTATTCTTCAAGAACACATGTAGATCATGAGGCATGGTTAGTTGAATAAGATGCATATTTTCATATGAATCCTCAGAGGGAGTGGTTTTGAAAATATGAAAGGTATTATGGAGGTGATGTTTTCCTAGGTGATGACTCGACAACCAAAATCATAGGATGAGGAAAATTCAAGTTGAAGCTCATAGATGGAAGGACTAGAACACTCCCTGGTGTTTTGCACATCCTAGGATTTGCCAGAAATTTGATTTCTATTAGAAAATGGATGATGCAAGGGTAAAAATAGTGTATGATAAAGAAACCTGTAGGATGGTTCGAGGAGTAATGGTATTGATGAAGGGATTTAATATTGGAACTGTGTATAAACTACAATGAATCATTATTAATGATAGGTCCAATAGTGAAAACTCCTACATTCTCTGAATAAAAGTCTATGTTATGGAATTAAAGACTATGGCATATCAGAGAGAAGGAACTTCGACTACTACATGATAAAGGTATGGTTGGAGGTATGTATGACTAATATTTGTGTTAACACATAATATTTTATTATAATTTGAGATAATTTCCCAAAATACAATTTCTATAGAAGGGTTCTTGTACTTTTGGAAAACTTGACTTCAAGTCAATTTTTCAGGGGTTTTGAGAAGGCATTTGCAGTACTTGATGATTCCATTGTGTAGAAGACATCATAAGATTTCCATCCATATCTCTTGCAGCACAAAACTCCTATGGAAAGGCCTCCAAACACCCTCTCAAATACCACACTGTGTTTCTACTGAGAGAACATTGTGCTTCTACAATTTTTGAGTGACTAACTTAAAACTTGGATTATGAAAAAATGAGATGGTATTTTTGAAAACTAGAGGAGGTTTTTGTTCATCACATACCAAATAACCAAAAACTCTCTCATTTTTCAAAAAGTGTTATGGTTAGAGATATATTAGACACCTAAAAGGAGTTATGGAATCACCTATCTAGACACACAAAGGGCACTATGGAATGTGCATAATTGTTTTACAGTGGCGCTACGAAATATGGAGGTGCGCTATGAAATCTTCGGGCTCTGCGAAAATCAATTAACAGGTGTAAAACCATCAAGGGATGATAATACAGATGGTAGCACTAGAAAAAACTCATATCCACCTTTCGAATGGAAAAAGACTAAATTGAAAACAATGCTCTGAAATTTAGAAGAAGTTTTTGCACATGTTATTTATGTTGTAAATAATCCTTAACATTAGTAAATATTCTGTTACAGGTGTCATTACATTTGTAACATCTTTCTATTTTTATAAGTTAGGTTAGGATCACTCGATCCTTGGAAGGTTGAGGGTATCGTTTCTATTTAATTGAAGGTGATGGACAAAAGAAGGGAGGAGGGAAGACCCGAGAGGTCTAAAGTAGAGTTTTTCAAGATCAAAGAGGGAGTTGTAGGGGATGTGAAGCTTTGTTTTTAATTGCAGACTTGTACTTCTTTCTATGTATAGAAGTTTCAGTTGATAATAAAGCACATTGATCAGTTTGTTTTCTCTTTTCTGTGTTAAACCATTTTTTCATTTTCATCTCCTTGGATATGCATTGTTGTTATAGGATATATGTAGGCAATTTCTGTGTTGAGAGGATTATTGTATATGATATGCTCTAGTCTTATTTGAGTTTTAATTCAGGTTTTAGAAAGGTTTTATGAAAAATGAGTTTTTTTTCCTGTTGTTAGATGTATTAAAGATCAGGATGCTCTTTGATCATCTTCAGTTTTTGTTCCTTGTACTTCTTCATTACATTTCTTTATAAGCATTGTAACTGATCTAAGACTTGTTGACCTAATTTTCTGCCCATAGAATGTTAGGTCAGGGTTATAGTTTTTCATGGAATCCATGCCCAATGGTTTCATTGCCTTCTTGATTAATTTTACCACTCTCAAAGTTTCCTAAAACCCATCTAATTCATTTTGAATTTAAGATGTGCTAGGATTTCTCTTAAGTAGTCTAAGAAAAAAATCTAGCGCTAACACTATGGATTTTAATTTCTATGAACATTGTGCATATGGGAAGAAAAATCAAGTAAGATTCCCCTCTAGTGCAACAATGGTAGAGGGAATTTTATAGTTGTGGGACAATGATGTGTTTGGACCTATGTCAGTTACATCAATGGGAAAATTTGTGTACTCTGTCTCATTTATAGATGAATTATCGAGCAATACATAGATTTATTTTCTTAAGAAAAAATATAAATTCTTTGACAAGTTTAAATATTTTAAGGCTCTTATGGAGAATTAGACAGAGAAGAGAACTAAGGTGCCCAGGACTGGTAATGGTGGATAATTCTGTGGAAATGAATTGAAAGTATTGTATAAGAAGTGTGGTATATCGAGGTAGAACATTACTTCATACACACCTCAATAGAATGGAGTTGCAGAAAGGATGAATAGGACACTGATGGAAAAATCAAGTTGTATGCTCCGTGGTTCCAGGTTATTGTTGAATTTTTATATGAGATGATATGAGATAGATTGATT
>SNQJ01S0107729.1:10191-27956 GCA_010110895.2 Picea sitchensis | reverse complement strand
TGGACAACAGCCCTGCCACAGCCTACTAGCACTCCCACCGTGGCTCGAACTGTAGGTTAACGATTACCTAGTTTGAGAGGACCCACTATGACATGAGGGAAGACTGCAACAGTCACTCACGATAATTCTAAGGGGCGCGCAATAAGGCGAGGGCCTTATTCCTTAGAAGCCCTTAGTCTCCCACAAGTTCACCTGGTAGAGTGTTGACTCCAGGGGTTATTGATGTCTACCAAATTAGTCAAGAGGCGAGTGGCACCCTTGAATCACGTAGTGCGTCCTGAAGGGCACGTCGCACAAAGGAACAGATGAGGCGAGTGGCACCCTTGGAGCACCTAGTGCGTCCTGAAGGGCATGTCACGTTGTTGATGATAGAGAGATGAACCTAGATGGCCCTAAGACAAATAACATGTTAAGTAATTTTTAAAACAATTTCCCTAATTAAATGTCGCCGAGTACGAAATTTAAGGCCTAAGTCTAAATTACGCTAGTGGTAAAATTTTGTCTTCTGTAAAAAAAAAAAATACTAATAAAAATAATAAAAATAAAAAACAACTTAACTAATAATTATGATTTTCGTTAAATCTTGTAACATGAAGGGAGTAAGAAATTTAATTTATTAAAAAAAAAAGGTTAAATTATGTTGGATTAAAATTTAAAAAGGGAATTAATTGTTTTATTACCTTAATAAATTAAGGTATACTAATTAAATAAGAAAAGGGAAAAAGGGTTAATTTTCACACCTGCCTTTTTGAGTTCTAAGTAAAAGGGGAAAGAGGGAAAATAAAAAAAATAGGAAACTAGGGAAAATAGGTAACATAAAAAGGGAAAAAGGGGAACTTAAGGGAAAAAGAGGAAAGCCAACTTAGTAAAGAATCTACCATTTAAGAGCTTTCTAATTTTAAACTGAATTAACAATTTAATAAAAGGGAAAGCTATTAAAACCTGTAAGAGAATTTGGGGACACCTAGGAGCGATTATAGGAGTAACTCTAGGTGGGTGAGGGAAATAAGACAATTAATGAATTAAAGAAATTAAATAATGGAGGAATGAAAGGGATGGGTGACACTTGTACGGAGAAGAGTTTTTAGGAATTATGTTTAAAAACTTTAATTAAATGAGATTTTAGGAAAGAGGGGAAGTTCAAAACTCTATAAAATGAAGGAAGGAGAAGGAGGAAGGATCATCTTCTGTTTGTGTAATGTTACACTGAAGAAATATCTACTTGACTGATTTAACTTATGGGAGTTGGGATACCTAGCTCGGTGAGGAGTGGTAGCTTGGCCTTGCGAGGCGAGCTGGGTGCTAGTCTAAATCTCTGAATAGTGTGTGTGTGGCCCCTTTGCGGCTCTGGGGGATAAGGGGGAAGAAGAGTACCCCTAGCATTGGCTGGGAGGTACCGACGAAGTCTCAACGGTCGGCGAGTAGGAGTTGCATGGAGCGCGCGGACGACACTCAGAGCAGGCGAACAAGCACCGGTATGTTTCTTCATTGAATGGTAGATTATTGTAGGATTTATGATTTGGATCTGCTTATTTATTGAGTAGGTAAACTGGTTGTCTAGTTTCATGACTTAAATTTTTATAGCCTAGCTGATTGATTGGTTGATTGATTTTCCATGCCCTTCATTTCCTGCGTGTCGTGACTGCCCTGTGTGTTGATTGTGACCTTGAGGTTGTTTAGCCTTCGTCCCTAGCTCACCAGTCCTCGCCTGAGCAGTCGACCAGGAGCCTAATCTACGATCGTCGCCTTAGCGTTAAAACACCTATGGATATCAACGCCTTGCTTTTCTATGCGTGGATGGTGAAGCGAAGGCGAACCTATCAGCCGTCTACCTCTGTGGATGTCTGGCAGTATGGCCTCTACGTATGGATTATCTAGCTTCCTTGTTGTGTATTTTTTTGCACCTTGACTAATAGAATCCCTGAGATCCCTTCGATGAGTTTTCCTTATGGCCCTAGCGTTCTCCTTTTGTTGTTAGCATTTTTATATTGGTATTCTGAGATGTAAAAAGTAATTAACTTGAATCTGAGTTTTGGTTCTTATTGGAATGACTGGGTTTTATTACCTCTGTTGTTGAAATTCAGTAATGGATGTAAAAAATATATATATATTACTTCATCGATTGCATTATGTGATAGCTGAAAAATATTAACCCTGCGTTGTTTAATAATGGCCACTCTAACCTTGCTTCTACATCACCTAAACGACTAACTTAACTGTTTAAATATCCTTTGCGGGCAAATTCATTTCTTCATGTTCCTCATCTGATATTGGCCACTCTAGCCTTACTTCTAGATCACTTAAATAGCTAACCTAACTATGTGAATATCTTTTGCTGGAAAATTCATTTCTGCATGTTCCTCATTTGGTAATGACCACTCTAGCCTTGCATCTACACCACTTAAATGACTAACTTAACTGTGTAAATATCGTTTGCTGGCGAATTCGTTTCTGCATGTTCCTCATTTGATAATGGCCATTTAAACTCTGCATCTTCATCATTTTTAACGGAGAATTTAACCCTGACCAAATATTGATTAATGGTGAATTCGATCTGTGTGCTCATCATTTGATAATGGCAAAGTAAATCCTCTTTTCATCCTTCCTTTCCAGCCACATTTTATCCACTTATTCCTTTTTCCTGTGTTTATCTGTGGTTGGCATTTCATTCTTAACCCATACAATATCTAATTTGGAGATCCCTGCGATCTCATCTATCCTCATGGCGCGTTTTACTTAGCTTGTGTTTTTCTTGGGCTGGAGTGTGTGACCTGGAATCGCTAAGTGTGGGGACTATGTAACATGGTCAATGGTTTAAATGTTTTACGTGATTGCTAGCTGGATGTTCATAGTCAACATTTTTTTTTTAAAACTACAACAAATCTATATTAATCTTCTTATTACTATAATTGATAGTCTGTTCTCTTGTGAATGATAGACAGTGGATTTCGGGGCATTTCACCTGAAATTTAGGATTTCAGAATTCCAGTGAGCCTAGCGTGTGACAGTGTTCTAATCGTATTGTTAGCATTTATTTCCATGATAGCCTTCTATTCGTATCTTCAACATTATTTTCAGGACAACATTCTATTCCCATTGTTAGCACTAATTTTCATGACATCCTTCTATTCATGTTACCAGCATTTAAACCCACAAACAAAAATTTCTGACAGCACCTCAAACAGTTCAGTGTGATGGCTGAATTTAGTAATTCAGGACAACAAGTGTGTAGTGTACAACCTGTGATATATTCCTTGCACCAAAAAGTAATTAGGTCTTCTTTATATTAGTTAATAATGCCCCATTTCTTCATTTTAATTTAATTAATAATATCTTTTATTTCAACTTTTAATTATTCTATCATGTTATGTGGGGTATCGAAAATGTACATGAACTATCATAGTGTAGTTTTTTTTTATTATTCAGAGTGGATGAAGTGTATGAATATTATAGAATTTTTATTGAGATATCTTTATATGGTTATGAAATGGTTTAAATTTTTTTTTAAATGATTGTTATATTTAGAGTAATGAAGTGTTTTCTTTTATTGATAATAATGATAATAACAATTATTATTATTATTATTGTTGTTGTTATTACCATTATTATTATTAGTGGGATGAAGAATTTTTGTGTAAAGGTTGTTAAGATGTACATAATCTATTTCTTTGGACATTGTTATATATATCTACATGATTATTAGATATTGATTTTAAAATAGAATACTTATAACAAATAAGAATATTTTAAGGCAAATTGATTTAGATGGTACTCAGATGACACTTGTAAAAATTAAATTTGCATAAATGAAATTGTTTTAAGGAAAATTTAGATTGTACCTTAATGATATTTTTCATTTAGGCATGCTAAGATGGGCTAGTGATAAATGACTAAAACAGACGGTAACTATTGACTAGCTTGACTCGACGATTGATCGGGATATTGGCGAAGTCATTTTTCTTGCTTGCGCTTCCCGTTGAAGGCATTGACGTCCATTCTAATTAATGTTCATACTTGGTCTTGTAAACATTTCATGTGCCTGGTTTGCTCATTGTAAGAGATTCTAGTTACTTGTGTAATTGTTTGGGGTGCATGGGGTTGTTAGGATGATTGTCCTTAGCTTAAGTAAGCTTGGTCTATTTGTGTCAGGTGGGATGTAGACACCTCCTTGTTCCTCAGAACAATCGCCAGCCCTGAGACCTTAAATGGTCAAAATCGATGGGAACCTAGGCTTGAGCGTTGCTTATGTGTCCTGGAGGTCCTAACCATTGCAGGGTAGGATAGGCGGGTAGTCTTTCTTATTCTTTGTCGATTGAGTGTTGTACATTGCTTCCAGTTGCTTGATGTGCTTTATGTTAGGTCGCTATGTGGTTGTCGCGTAAGTTGCATGCATCATATTCATCATCGTGTTGCGACATGAGTATAAAGTCTTTATTACCCTTCTACACACACACAAAAAAAAAAAAAAAAATTGCACTTGTTATGTGAGGCTTGTTGTCATAACTAAACGGGAGGGTCGTTACATATGGTATCAGAGCGGGTTCAATACGCGACTTGGGGTCACTACAAATTTCATTGATATGATTGATTATACTATTGCTAATCGAGTTGACTTGTGTGCGTGCAGGTAATCATGGTTAGAGGACGTTGCAGAGGAAGACAATGGGGTGCTAGGGGAGGAGGCGCAATGCCTCCAGTAGCATCCATGCCCGGAGGGTCTAACCCCCAGGGAGATGAGCAGGTTCTTGGACAGGAGCAGATAGCATTTGGTGATTTAGTCGAAATGATGAGATCTTTCCAGCGCATGTTTGAGGCACTGATCAGATGTTTATATAGAGATGAGGCCAGGGCATCGGCACCCACTGAGGTTCCACCGCGCACTCCGGTCGGTACTGGTAGCATTCACTGTGAACTTGAGAAGGTCAAATTTCCTGAGTTCTTTGGTTCCCCGGATGGCGCAGCCGCCGAGGCATGGTTGGAGAATATGGCGATGTTCTTTACACTTCATGATTATACCTCCAACATGAAGGTCCGCATGGAGGTATTTCAACTAAAGGGGAGCACTCTTCTATGGTGGAAGATGCTCCTACCGCAGCTGAACATGGTCGTCGAAGACGTGTCATGGGAACTGTTCGAGGAATGGTTTTGAGAGAGGCACCTTTCATAGGAATTCATTGAGCATCATCTCAACGAGTTCAATGCTTTACAACAGGGCGGTCGTACGGTGCCCGAATATGAGGCCCGTTTTATGGAGCTTCTCCGATATGCTCTGCACCTTAACACTGAGAAACTTAAGGTCAACAGGTTTGTGTTCCGCCTTAATGGAAACCTACATGCAAAGGTTAGGATTTTGATGCCTCAAACCTTGCATGATGTCATCCAGAAGGCCCTCATAGCAAAGGAGAAGCTTATCAGTGGGGGTCAGAATAAGACTCCAGTGAGACCAACAGGGTAGGTGTCATCTGGAGAAAAGCAGCATCAGACACCAGCCAAACATATGCAGGGATATCATGGCTTCTAGAGGGGATCCACTTTCACTACACCTCAGTGACTGACGCCTCAATAGTGGACACCTTATAGGGGACCACAGCATCAGCAGGAGCATCGGCCGCAGCAATAGCAGTTTAGGCCTATTTAGCAGAATAGACCAAGATTCCAGGCTGGTGGGCTGTCATATTCTACTTCGGATACCAGGACTATTGGGCCGAAGAAGGGGTGTTGGACGTGTGGGGAGCCACACTACCAGCACGACTGCCCTGTGGAGAGGACTAGAGTATCTAGATCAGCCAAACCCACTACCGTGGGAGATATGGGCAAGGCCCATTGGATTCATACAGCAGTGAATAACCGCCAGGCATAGCATCAATCGACAATGCTTGAGGTGACAGGTACCGTCGCTGACTAGACCCTTAGTATTTTGATAGATCCCGGAGCTAACGAGAGTTTCATTTCTGGTGCAGCACTAACAAGGATTAAGGTAAAGGCAGTCAAACAGGATGAGTTTAGCTTCATAGAGATGGCTTCGGGAGACAAACAAAAGGTTGGAGGAAAGGTTACGGGATGTGTCCTTAACCTGGGAGAGTTTGTTACAAGGTCCAACCTATACATCACGATCCTAGGATCTTATGATGTCGTGATTGGTATGGAATAGTTGGAATCGCATGAGGTGATACTCAACTGTAAGACAAAACGATTGAGCTTGGTCGATGATGAGGGACAGAGGCATGTGATTGTAGGACGAAACCAGGAAGTTTTCCTAAGGTTCATCTCTTCCTTACAACTACGAAAAAGCAGGAGCAAGGGGTGTAAGCTTTATGCGATCCTTGTGTTAAACGAAAAAGGGTTAATGAAAGGTTTAGAACACCTTCCAGTGGTAAGAGAGTTTGCGAACATATTTCCAGAGGAATTACCTGGGATGTCGCCGAAGAGGGAATTGGAGTTTACCATAGACCTAAAACCAAGGACTGAAATGATAACAAGAACTCCTTATCGGATGTCGATGCCAGAGTTACAAGAGTTGAAAATGCAACTGAAGGAGTTGTTGGACCTGGGACTGATACGTCCTAGTGTGTCACCGTGGGGTACACCTATTATTTTCATATGAAATAAGGATGGGTCATGGAGGCTCTACATTGACTACCATCAACTAAACAAGGCTACGATCAAGAATCAATATCCATTGCCAAGAATTGATGACCTGTTCAATCAAATGAAGGGTGCGACTGTGTTCTCCAAGATCGATTTGTTATCAAGGTATCACCAGTTACAAATCAAGAGGATGACGTCCCTAAGACTGCCTTTAAGATGAGGTTTGGACATTATGAGTTTATTGTTTTATCGTTTGGACTAACAAACACCCCAGGGGTATTTATGACTTTGATGAATGGGGTGTTCCGCGAGTACTTGGACAAGTTCGTCCAAGTATTCATTGACGATATTTTGATCTACTCTCGGACGACGGAGGAGCATGAAGAACACTTTCTCTTGGTACTACAGTGTTTGCGAGAGCACAAATTGTATGGGAATTTGTCCAAATGCTCTTTTTACCAGTCGAAGATTCACTACTTAGGGCATGTCATCTCCAGCGAAGGCATCGCCATGGATCCAGCTAAGGTCAAGGCTATTATGGAATGGCCTGCGCCGATGAATGTCCCGGAAGTGTGTAGCTTCATGGGTTTAGCAGGCTACTATCGACAGTTTTTCGAGGGGTTTTTGAAGATAGCAAATCCGATCACAGAATTGCAGAAGAAAAACAAGAAGTTTGTTTGGACCGAGAAATGCGTGGAAGCGTTTCGGAGGCTCAAGGAGTTGTTGACAATAACACCGATAATAAAGGTCCCTGACATGGACACGGACTTCTTGGTATGAACTGACACATCCAAGGAGGGTTTAGACAGAGTCTTGATGCAAGACAAACAAGTAATCGCTTACATTTCAAGGAAACTGAGAAGGCATGAGTAGAACTATGCGACGCATGATTTGGAGTTGTTATCCATCGTTTATGCCCTAAAGGTTTGGAGAAACTACCTTGTTGGACAAAAATTCAAACTAAATACTGACCATTGTGGACTACAACACATATTTATGCAAAGCGACTTGAACACGCGACAATGAAGTTGGTCAGAATTGCTTAGTGAGTACGACTTTGAGATTACTTACATTGAGTCGGAGACCACGCATCTTTTTGGTGCTACCGCTTCAGACGAATCTACGTGAAAATATTCTAACTTTATAGCATGATGATGACTAGTACAAAGAGGTCGAGGGTTTTATCGGACAAAACACAATGATGGTACCACGATTTGAAGAATTTTCATTTGATAGTGATGGTTTATTGAGGTTTAAAAATCATTTCTACGTATCTCCGAATGACGAGTTGAGGATGTTGATCCTGAACGAGGCTCATAGAGCAGTTTACATGGCTCACCCGGGAGTCATGAAGATGAGGGCAGACCTTAAACCCTTATTCTTCTGGAAGGGAATGAAGGAAGACATAGTCAACTATGTGGCTAGATGTCTAGAATGTCAACAGGTAAAAGATGAACATAGACATCCAACAGGATTACTACAACCACATGCTATTCCGGAATCAAAATGGGAGGTTATTTTGATGGATTTTATTGTTGGATTGCCACTGACGGCAAGGAGACATGAATCGATTTTCGTAGTAGTAGACACTCTGATGAAGAGTGCTCACTTTATTCCTGTGCGTACGACGTATCAGGCACTTGACATAGCTAGAGTTTTCATCAGTGAGATTGTGAGGCTACATGGCGTGCCTAAGAGGATTATATTCGATCGAGGATCAGTGTTTACTGGACGATTTTGGACAAGTTTCCAAGAGGCCTTGGAAACCCAACTTAACTTTAGTACGACATATCACCCAGAAACTGACGGGTAGACCGAATGAACGAACCAAACCTTGGAGGACATGTTGCACATGTACGTGATGGACCAACAAAAGCGTTGGGAAGAATTCTTGCCAGTAGTGGAGTTCGCTTACAACAACAATTACCAGAGCACCATTAAGATGGTGTCTTTTGAGTTTCTTTACAGGCGACCGTGTCAGACGCCTTTGAGTTGGGATCGGCTCAAGGATAGGGTCCTGGTGGGACCAGAAGAGATCCAAGAAATGGAAGAGAAAATGCAAACAATAAGACAAAGGATTAAAGAAGCACAGGATCGAAAGAAGAGTTATGCCGATGCGCACCGTGTCGACCGTAGTTATGAGGTAGGTGATCGAGTCTTCTTGCGGGTTAAACTGCATAAAATTTCGATCAAGTTTGGGAAGGGAGCTAAACTCTCTTCTAGGTTCGTGGGACCTTTCGAGATTGTGGAGAGAAAGGGGTCTATGGCCTATCGACTAGCCTTTCCTGATACTTTGAGGCATATGCACGATGTTTTTCATGTATCTGTTTTGAGACATTATATTAGTGATCCTACACATGTTATTGACATGAGTTCCTTGCAGGTATCGGACAAGGGAGCACTCACAGCTGAGCCGGTCCGCATCTTGGATCATTGTGTTCGATAGCTATGATGTCGAATGATAGATCAGGTCAAGGTCCAGTGGGACAATTATAGTCTGCACTCGGCAACCTAGGAGGACGCATATGATATAAGCCAGCAGTTTACATTTTTGTTTGATAGATAGAAATATGATACACTTTATTTTGGCATTTATACTGTGAAACTTCGGGACAAAGTTTAGACCAAGAAGGGGTGTATGTAACATCCCGCTCTGGCGCACTGAGCGAACTTATTATTTGAGGACACTTTCTCGCAAGTGATCTGGATTATTATGCAATTAAATCTTTTGATTTTGATTATGAGGCGTTATGCCTTGATGACATGTTGTTTTACCGCTTTGACATAGACAGGTGATATTGACTCGATTTTACTGAGTGTGCAGGATTATGGACCTAGAGAATGTCAAGGCATCGATGGAACCCCTTGGACTCCAGTTCGAGTCAGGGAGTGTGCCCTTGGGGATTGATTGTTTTACTGTGATATTAGTGAATCTGACTGGATGATATGATATGCATATGTTCTGACATGATTTGTTGATGATGCAGGCTGACGATAGCTTGCCGACAAGACTCACATATGGAGTAAAGGGGTCACGCATGACTACCAGGGATGTTGAGGGAGAGGTGTGGACAAAAACCTTCCCACAACCTACTAGCACTCCCACCGTGGCTCGAACTGTAGGTTAACGATTACCTAGTTCGAGAGGACCCACGATGTCATGAGGGCAGACTGTGACAGTCGCTCACGATGATTCTAAGGGGTGCGCAATAAGGTGGGGGCCTTATTCCTTAGAAGCCCTTAGTCTCCCACAAGTTCACATGGCGGAGTGTTGACTCCAGGGGTTATTGATGTCTACCAAATCAGTCAAGAGGCGAGTGGCACCCTTGGAGCACCTAGTGCGTCCTGAAGGGAACGTCGCGTTGTTGATGATAGAGGGATGAACCTAGATGGACCTAAGACAAATAACATGTGAAGTAATTTTTAAAACAATTTTCCTAATTAAATGTCGTCCAGTACGAAATTTAAGGCCCAAGTCTAAATTATGCTAGTGGTAAAATTTTGTCTTCTATAAAAAAGAATAGTAATAAAAATAAAAAAAACTTAACTAATAATTATGATCTTCGTTAAATCTAGTAACATGAAGGGAGTAAGAAATTTAATTTATTAAAAAAAAAAAAGGTAAAATTATGTTGGATTAAAATTTAAAAAGGGAATTAATTGTTTTATTACCTTAATAAATTAAGGTATACTAATTAAATAAGAAAAGGGAAAAAGGGTTAATTTTCACACCTACCTTTTTGAGTTCTAAGTAAAAGGGGAAAGAGGGAAAATCAAAAAAATAGGAAACTAGGGAAAAGAGGTAACATAAAAAGGGAAAAAAGGGAACTTAAGGGAAAAAGCGGAAAGTCAACTTAGTAAAGAATCTACCATTTAAGAGCTTTCTAATTTTAAACTGAATTAGCAATTTAATAAAAGGGAAAGCTATTAAAACCTGTAAGAGAATTTGGGGACACCTAGGAGTGATTCTAGGAGTAACTCTAGGTGGGTGGGGGAAATAAGACAATTAATTAATTAAAGAAATTAAATAATGGAGGAATGAAGGGGATGGGTGACACTTGTACAGAGAAGATTTTTTAGGAATTTATTTTTAAAAACTTTAATTAAATGAGAGTTTAGGAAAGAGGGGAAGTTCAAAACTCTATAAAATGAAGGAAGGAGAAGGATGCAGGATCATCTTCTGTTTGTGTAACGTTACACTGCATAAATATCTACTTGACTGATTTAACTTGTGGGAGTTGGGATACCCAGCTCGGTGAGGACTGGTAGCTCGACCTTGTGAGGCAAGCTCGGTGCTAGTCTAAATCTCTGGATAGCATGTGTGTGGCCCCTTTGCGGCTCAGGGGGCTAAGGGGGAAGAAGAGTACCCCTAGCATTGGTTGGAAGGTACCGGTGAAGTCTCAACGGTCGACGAGCGGGAGTTGCACAGAGCACGTGGACGACACTCAGAGAAGGCGAACAGGGAACGGTACGCTTCTTCGTTGAATGGTAGATTGTTGTAAGATTTATGATTTGGATCTGCTTGTTTATTGGGTAGGTAAACTGGTTTTCTAGTTTCATGACTGAAATTTTTATAGCCTAGCTGATTGATTGGTTGATTGATTTCCCATGACCTTCGTTTCCCGCATGTTGTGACCACCCTATGTGTTGATTGTGACCTTGAGTTTGTTTAGCCTTCGTCCCTAGCTCACCATTCCTTGCCTGAGCAGTCGTTCAGGAGCCTGATCTACGGTCATCGCCTTAGCGTTAAAAGACCCATGTATCTCAATGCCCTGCTTTAGGTCTTCTTCATATTAGTTAATAATGTCCTATTTCTTCGTTTTAATTTAATTAATAATATCTTTTTTTTTAACTTTTAATTATTCTATCATGTTATGTGGGTTATCGAAAATGTACATGAACTATCATAGTGTAGTTTTTTTTTATTATTCAAAGTGGATGAAGTGTATGAATATTATAGAATTTTTATTGAGATATCTTTATATGGTTATGAAATGGTTTAAGTTTTTTTTTAAATGATTTTTATATTTAGAGTAATGAAGTGTTTTCTTTTATTGATAATAATGATAATAACAATTATTATTATTATTATTACCATTATTATTATTAGTGGGGTGAGGAATTTTTGTGTAAAGGTTGTTAAGATGTACATTTAATCTATTTCTTTGGACATTGTTATATATATCTACATGATTATTAGATATTGATTTTAAAGTAGAATACTTATAACAAATAAGAATATTTTAAGGCAAATTGATTTAGATGGTGATCTGATGACACTTGTAAAAATTAAATTTGTGTAAATGAAATTGTTTTAAGGCAAATTTAGATTGTACCTTAATGATATTTTTCATTTAGGCATGATAAGATTGGCTAGTGATAAATGACTAAAACAGACGATAACTATTGACTAGCTTGACTCGACGATTGATCGGGATATTGGCGAAGTCGTTTTTCTTGCTTGCGCTTCCCGTTGAAGGTGTTGACGTCCATTCTAATTAATGTGCATACTTGGTCTTGTAAACATTTAATGTTCTTTGTTTGCTCACTATAAGAGATTCTAGTTACTTGTGTAATTGTTTGGGATGCGTGGGGTTGTTAGGATGATTGTCCTTAACTTAAGTAAGCTTGGTCTATTTGTGTCGGGTGGGATGTAGACACCTCCTTGTTCCTCAGAATAGTCACCAGCCCTGAGACCTTAAATGGTAAAAATCGATGGGAACCTGGGCTTGAGCGTTGCTTATGTGTCATGGAGGTCCTAACCATTGCAGGGTAGGATGGGCAGGTAGTCTTTCTTATTCTTCATCAGTTGAGTGTCATACATTGCTTCTAGTTTCTTGATGTGATTTATGTTAGGTCGCTATGTGGTTGTCATGTAAGTTGCATGTGTCATGTTCGTCATCGTGTTGTGACATGAGTATAAAGTCTTTATTACTCTTGTACACACACACACACAAAAAAATTGCACTTGTTATGTGAGGCTTGTTGTCGTAACTAAACAGGAGGGTCGTTACAGTGGATTTGAGGTTCTTCCCTGACTTCCATTGACCAATATTAGAGACCATGAATGGAGAAATCGACTAATTGAGGAAAAATATTTTGTTTTTTATTTTTTCCCCGTCGTGTGTGTGTTACAGTTTTCAATAGAACTAGTAATAACACTAATGAAGGGAATCATAAAAGAGTCAACAAAATTCTTTTTCCCCCTGGCCATAGTTTTTATAACAAAAACTACAAATCTTATAATCAAATTAACTAACGTAGTGTCATGTGAAATCTGGCATACAGTAATTCTTGCAAGATTTTTTTGTATCGATTCCACAACCTTTGAATGTAATAATCTGATACCTAACTTAAATGAATCAAAGACTATTTTTAACAATGTACTTAATGACCTCTTTATGTGCATTACCTTTTTGTTGAAACAACACCCTACTTGATCACTCCAAAAGAAATATAGATAAGTGAAATTATCAAACTAAAACTAAAACTTAGTCAAAATTAATTGTTTCAATCACAATACACTACAACATGGATTTGTTTGAAAACATACCAAAGATTTGTTGAAAATTGTTTAGGATAAAGAGACCCGGTTGTTTTTATAACACCTTATCATAACATCAATTACCTATGTCATTGACAGATCTTTGTTTTTCCCTCAAGGTTGCAAACTACTAAGTAAATTTTCCAAATAATTAAACTTTACATTAGTTTTTTTCCAAACTTCTAAAGTTCGTGGGAGCATATTTATCCCTTGTTTGTACATTGACATTTCCTTATCCTTAGGTTTTGTAACCAAGGTACACAACATCATTTAATATGAAGCAATGTTTAAGTATTAAGAATAATTATGGTTAACTAAGACTCTATATCACTAAAAAATACTTCTCCTATTGCTACATAGAAAATTATAGATCTCAAACAAAAATTGGCATGCAAACATTAAAACTTTACACTACAATCTACTAGAAGAGTAGATTTACCAAACCAAAAAGGAACCATGATGCCCATAATATAGTCATCCTCAGCATACCCTTTCGATCCTTGGAGAAATCTATGTGTCTCTCCTTTGGCATTGGTAATAGTAACAATCAAGTCCTTCCATGTCAGCCACACATAGAGATCCTCGATCTGCATAGTATCGGTGGTATTTTTATAGAGATATTGGTTGAAAGGACTCAAGCCACTCAACATATTTTTCTTGGTCGCTTCAACCTCTAGAACATTGTGGAAAACTCTAGCTATAGCTCCAGCGTTAGTGCAATTGTTTTGCAGAAATGAGGGGGGCATGTCAATAGTAGTTCTCGTAGTGAAGGAATTGTGACTACATAACTTGTTCTGCAATTTTTTCTGATTTATCAACCCTCATATCAACTCCTTCCTCTACACCTCGACCTATATGAAAAAAAATGCTTTATTTTTTCTAAACATTAGATCACAACAATGACAAAAGTCATTTTGTTTTGAAAAAATACAAACTACTTACCCAAATTGGGTTCAAACATATAGCATGGTAACGGATCAGATCGGACCCACCATGGCCAATGCATCTAGATTATTAGGGTTTCTCCTCAAAAACCTCAAATACATCTAAAATCCACCATCCCCAACTTACATTCTTTTCCCATTAATAGCTCATTGAGATGATTTGACATTCAACGTTTGGAGGAAATGACATTGTCAACAATCCTAGATCGGGATTATGAATAGTGTGGTCATCGACGATGAATATACAACTAACATGGTGAGATGAATACATGTACAAAGTGTTCAATACATTTGGAACAAGTTTATCTCAATTCCCCAACTTACATTGTTTTCCCATTAATAACACGTTGAGATGACTCAATGTTTGGAAATGATGATATTTCCAACTGTTCTAGTTGAGGATTATGAATGGAAAACTAATGTGGTGCAATAAATACTCATTAAAAGGGTTAAATAAATTTGGAAGAAGGTTAAATGAGCACAATGTCAGGAAATGTAGGATACTTCCACACTAATCCTAGAAGAAGAGAAGACGAATTTAATCCCAAATGTAAATGACACAAGAAATCACACAGTACACTGAGATTTTACCATAGAAACCATTAACCGGGAAAGCCATCATTCATTTGATTGTTCTCATATATTCTTATCATATTCAGTCAGACTAAAAGTTTACATGTCTAACCTTGGCCTATGTAACGAACCTGCTCGTTACGACAACAACTCGGATAACAGGTGTGAATTGTTTTTGTTTAGACGTGTGTGCGTGCGTGTAAAAAGGGAACAGACACACTTGACTCTACGTCGCCTCCCGACGACTAACAAGACGCAACCACGATGTTCACAACAGGATGACAAGGGCACGCAACAAGTAACTTCAAACATTTAACGACATACTGGGATAGGTATCATATGAACACCGAAGGGAGAATCCATGGTAGTAGATTTACTATTTCTGCACAGGAAAGCAGGGCGTTTAATCTTAGTTCTCTGCTCCGGAGAGAGAGAAGGTCAGATAGGATCCTGGCTGACTCCTCAGGCAGAAATTAGTAATCTCTGCCAGGTGTGTCGCAAGAGTGGAACCCTGCCTTTAAAGGGCCCGAGACTCTTGATACGTCACTGGATTCTTTACACAGAACATTCACACACCTAGACTTATACACTAAGGCTACACGGAGGTGTCTACATCCCGCCCGACAAAACTGACCAAGAAATAAGATGATTATGACCTTGTACAACATAAATTATATGAACAACACGTCCTCCAGGGAGGCGCAAGTAAGGAGGACTCCGACATTGACCATCCATGATTAAGACTCACTGACCAAACTACAAACCAACTGCTCCATTTTAAAATCATTAATCGACGAGTTATCCAACCTTAAATAATGTAAATTCAATGATTGCTAAATCTCATCACTAACTCATAACAATTGATTGTACTTAGTTCGAGTCGTTCATTATATGTTAACAATCCAACAAATCTCAACAACGTTACCATAAGAATAAAAACATTATGCTACTATTAAATTAATTCCACCATTAACATCATGTTAACATTATCAGTTCAAGGACCTTATAATTTAGATGTCATCAATAACCATAAAATTACAATAATATTGCACTAAAATAACCGTGATATTTATTTCTATAGTTGTCTAACGCTAACATCACACTCTATATTATATTGCAAAAACATTTCTCTTACATATTCAGAAACAATATATTCCCATGATGTTACCCTTACCTACTACCTTAACCAGAGAATTTACAGTCATACTACCTTTACACATTACGGTAACAATTTAGGTTATCCCAAGACAATAAAATTTAGTAATATTCCACTAAAATAGCAAGGCCCTTATCCTTTTGTTACAATAGCATTGCATTAGAGTAACCATAACATTACTTTGATATCACCCTAACACTACATTAGGTTTTATATGGTAAGGACAATCTAAACAAGGGCCTTATAATTACATATCGCCAATTATCATATTCTAGTAACAATACCTTTACACTCACAAAACATTTATGTTATCAAAATCAGTCACTGTTATGCTTCATTTAAATTACCTTATCACTGCAATAATGGATGAAATAAAATGATTCAGAACACTCTAGAAATTATTAATGACCATAAAAGCTAGTGGCATATCCACTATGCCAAGTAAGTAAAATATAAAAAAAGAAATGCAATGCGACAACTGGTGATCGAGGGTGCATGCCAGGCATTAAAATCATTGGCAACTAATGCAGAGGCAACTGTCCATTCCAAGAATCAAATCAGAAGGTTTCCTAGCAGCCTGGTAAAATCCCCTTCGCCGTCGTACATACACCCTTGCCACCCGAGGTAAAATATAAAAGATATATATATATTTTTTATTCCCAAAAGGTGCAGGGCGAAAGGTTTCGAATTGAACATGCTGGCAGGGGAGAAATTGAAGGGTTTCCACTCCGTTTTGTCGAGCGAAAAGATGTGGGTTCAATGCAGAGGCAAGGGCGAATGATCAGTGCTGGGTGATAATGGGTCAAATTAATATCCATGTAAACTTACCATCTAATTCTAGCAAAAGTAAAGCATGGTTTAATTGCTACAACCCAACTGAGTTATCACTCCAATAATACAGACTTCAACCCAACTGAGGGGCACAAATGTTGGAATTTCTGTCTACCGGCAGGGATGCACTCGGTTCATATGGACTGACAAATAGCTGGCGGAGAGGAATTCGGATTCTGCATAGAGAATTACAAACACCGTTGAGTGTGATGCGTTGTCCCACATGCCACGCCACCAGAATAATCAAGGGAGCGCTAGGTTAGGTCCCATATTAAATCGGGCTAAGAAACTCCAAAAAGGTCACTGGTAAGGAGGCCATTCACAATAAAAGGAACGTCCAGGCAGCAACTCAACTCAGGAAAAATTTTATGAACGCATTGGGCATTCGGTTACACAAAAACATTCTCGCCCATACATCTGACATGGATCTTTCCGTGTTCGACCCATTTGCAATCGTTAGAGATCAATATTAAAATCGGGGTGCACAATGGAGAAGACGGTGCCGCGATTCCATTACACAGTGGAAGTGAAGCGAGCCATAAATTTTACAGGTGGACGTGATACATTCAGGCGCGTTTAGTTGTGGTGTTTAGAATCTCGGGTCGTCGTGTGGTGGACTTCAGGCATTGGAGTAATGGTTCATAGAAATTGCCCCCTTTTTTATTTTAATCGCTCAAATCTACCGGCATTCTTTCCGCTCTGCCTCTAGTGAACAAAAATTGTAGGCGTGACTTCCAGTTTTTTTTTTTCAAATGTAGACACAGCGTTAATCGTTATCCATCCTGGTAATACTGATCTGGATAATTTTCGGCACGAAATGAGAGCGGGGATATAATAAAGAAATGCACAGAGATATTGCAGATATTCAATAATATAACAGGAATGTATCAGAGATGCAACCATAAACACAAATATATAGTAATACACGATTTCTATTAATGAAATAAATGTACAGAGACTGTAAAAATACAGAGTGAAAGACTTGCTAGAATGGTGGTAGCTTATCTCCGAGAAGAGATGTGACGGCTACTCGCATTCGCAAGAAGATGGTTACAATGAGGCTTTGGAGGCCTTTTTACAATAATCAGGAATGCCAAAAGTCCTAGACATCCAAAAACCTAACCCTAGG
>SNQJ01S0107729.1:0-10181 GCA_010110895.2 Picea sitchensis | reverse complement strand
AATCAAATGAAATATCACAGTAAATAAATCAACCCAATAGCACACTCCCTGACTCAATCCGGAGTCCAAGGGGGGTTCCATCGATGCCTCTACATCCTCAAGGTCCAAAAATCATGCACACTCAATAAAACTGAGTCAAAAGCACCTGTCTATGTCAAGCAGTAAAACATCAAGTCATCTTTCATAATGCATCATAATCAAGGATAAATGTTTTAACATCATAAAAGTCCAGATCATTTGCGAGCAAGTGTCCTCAAATAATAAGTTTTATCAGTGTGCCAGAGTGGTATGTTACAGCCTACACCTAAGACACAATCGACATCATACCCTCTTGCATAGGCAAGAACAATCCTTTAGCCAATTCGACTTACATATGCATGACCAATGACCTACACTTACACATGCATTAACCTGCAAATGTACATTCAATGATCACCTTACAATAGAATCCTTTACGACCTTACATCATGCTTCTTTATAGGCTTTAAAACATGAAAACCCCTAAATATTAGAGCCCAAAAACAATTACAGATCCATGCATATTATTGGCTACAAATCTCATAAATCCCAGGATTTTATTACAGTCGACTCCAAGTCTGGTTTACCAGTTGACTATCATTCAAGCTTCATTTGGTCTCTAGTCTGTCATCTCAGGCTTGCACTTCGACCTCTTTTCGATTGACTTGTCGTCAATATCTTCGACTTCAGATTTACCCTGTCGACTTCCTCGACCTTCGACTTGTTGTCGATCTACCTCGAATTTGACCTGTTGTCGATCCACTTCGACCTTCATTTGATCTACCTCGACTAGACTTTCACTGCAAAGAATATAACAACACAACATTCTCCCACTTATTGTATTCTTTGCTGAAACAAGAGATTCTTGAACTTTCGTTCACAGACCTAGGGAATCGATACCCATTTCCTCTCTGCACCAATAGAACTTCACAACACTCACAGACTTGGTAAACGAGTCTACCATGGTTTCCAATGTGTCTACTTTATCCAGTAGCACCTTCTTACTTTCCACCATCTCTCTTATGAAATGGTATTGTACATCAATGTGCTTAGTCTTTGAATGATAAGAAGGGTTATTTGCCATAAATATTGCACTTTGACTATTGCAACTTACCTTCATAGCTCTCTACTTAAACTTGATTCTTGAACACAACCTTTGAATCCATACTGCTTCTTTGATGCCATGACTGGTTTCCATTTATTCAGCTTCTATTGTCGACAAGGCTACGACCGCCTATCACCTACTCATCCAACTTATTTCTCCACTAAACATATTGAATACATATATGTTGGTTGACCTCTGTCGATCTAAATCTTCAACCCAATTGGTTTCGACAAAGCCATGTACATATAATTTACCATTGTCTCCTCCAGGTTTTCCTTGGTAGCATATAGCATAGTCCTTTGTGCCACAAAAATACCCGAATACTCTCTTGACATATGTCTAGTGCTCCTTTGCAAGTGTCAACATGTACCTTCTCAACACTCCCACTGTATGGGCAATGTCTAGTCAAGTGCAGACCATCGCATACATTAGACTACCAATTGCACTTGCATAGGGAACATGTGCCATGCCATCTATTTATTCTTGTCTTTGGACACTATTCAATAGTAAGCCTTGCTCCCATAGGAATTGGCAGCTTCACTGATTTCCAATCCTGCATGTTGAATTGTTTCGTAATTGTTTCAATATACTTCATTTGATTCGACCATAGATTTATAGTGGCTTGATCTCTCTTAATATCCATTCCCGGAATGAAGTTAGTTGCACCAATATCCTTCATGTCTAACTTGGAGGATAACTCCTTCTTCACCTCCTTTATTGCATCCACGTTGTTTCCAATCAGCAACATGGCATCGACATACAAAGCTACATATATCAAATTCCCACCTTCTTCCTTAGAATATATGCAATGATCATATTTTATTCTCACAAATCCAAAAATAAGGATGTAAGTGCCAAACTTCTAGTACCACATCCCATGCGATTGCTTTAGACCATAAAGGGATCTTTTGATTTTGCACACCAACTCTTGATTTCCCTTTACTACAAATCCTTTAGGTTGTTTCATGTATATTTCTTCTTCCAGGTCCCCATGTAGGAATGTTGTCTTCAAATCCATCTATTATATCTCCAGATTGAATGTTGCAGCTAGAGACATAAATGTATTCTAATGGAAGTTAGTTTTGCAACAGGGGAGAAAATATCTCCGAAGTCGACTCCCTTGACTTGGGAATATATTTTCGCTACCAATTGAGATTTGAACTTCTCGACTTGTCCTCTGGCATTCATCTTCTTCTTTATCACCCCCTTTCTACCGATGAGATTTCTTAGATTAGGTAACTTGACTAAATCTCGTGTCTCATTCTTGTATAGGGATTCCATCTCTTCTACCATGGCATCCTTCCATATTTTACCCTTTTTCAAGTCGACTACATCACCAACCGAATTGGGATCATCGTCGATGGTAGTTAACACGAATGTGGAACAAAATTCGGGTGGACTATACATTTCGACTAGTTTTCTTACTCTTTCTAACCTCCTTATCACCAAAGTCTACTGTTCCACCTCTTCCTCAGATTTAGTCAACTCATTTGAATCATCTTCTTCGTTCCTCAATTCAAATTGCACCGTATCGAGATTATTCTCGTACTAAAACTCTTCCTCAGGCTCTGATTTACCTCTGACTTATCTGAATACCACAGATCGATTGTATAATGTTCTCCTTGATGTAGGATCCCAAAGTTTATATCCTGTCATCCCTTCTTTGTATCCTATGAAAATACATTTGACTCCCTTCTTGTCTAGTGTGTTCCTGTTTTCCTTGGGAACATGCACAAATGCATCACATCCAAATACTTTGAGATGTGCCACCGACAACTTCTTACCATACCATACCTCATTTGTATTTGTGTCAACTAGCACTGACGGAGGAGACATATTCACCAGATTTATTGTAGTCTCAATTGCCTCTGCTCAGTATTCTTGTGTGAGCCTAGCACCACTAAGAATGCTCATTGCCTTGTCCATCAACATTTTTTTCATTCTCTCAACAACAACATTTTATTTTGGGGTATATGGTGTGCTATTTTGGCGTGCTATTCCACACTTCTTACATAACTGATCAAATTCCTTTCCACATAATTCACCACCATTATCAGTCCTCAACACTTTAATCCTCTTCTCTGTTTGGTTTTCCACAAGAGCCTTAAAATCCTCAAATATCTCAAAAACCTTTGATTTATTACTTAGGAAATATGTCCATGCCTTCCTAGAAAAATCATCTATGAAGGAGACATAATATAGGGATCCACCAAGTGAAGGCATTGTGACCAGTCCAAACACATCACTATGCACGAGTTCTAGAATCCCATTTTCTCTTGTCGCTCCAGATGGGAACCTTGCCCGACTTTGTTTCCCATATATGCAATGTTCACAAAACTCGACTTCTAAACCATATTGAGGAAAACCTTTGAACATACCTTTTCTTTTCATATATCAAAGTCCTTTTTATCCTATGTGTCTCATCCTCTCATTCCATAACTTGGTTGGGTCGAGCTCATCATGTCTTGTCAAGTCAGTTTGAACCGACTTGGCTCGAGTCGAGTCGAGTTGTGTTGACATCGAGTCGAGTGGCGTCGAAATCGAGTCGATTTCAGAAGAAACAATGTTTTTGCATCCAGTTGATTTGACATTTCCTAACATCTTGTACATGGTACCAATCCGAGCTCCTTTCATTAATATCATCACACCTCTAACCATATTACATGAATCCTTCTTAAACAGAGTATGCACACCTGCATCACTCATCTTATTGATAGATATTAGGTTTATTGCCACACCCGGAATGTGTAGCACACATGGAAGGGTTATTTTCCTCCCATCTTGTAGTGTCATTCAGACTCTTCTCCGTCCAACAATTCACATTGTCGATTTGTCCCCCAAGAACACATCACCCCCATCATATTGTTCATATTCACAGAAACATTCTTTATGTGGTGTCATATGATAGGATGCTCCTGGGTCGATTAACTAAACATCTTGATCCCACTATGTATCGGTCGATGCTAGGTACACATAACCTCCCTTGTCTGAGGTTGTCTTTCTCTCAGTCAACTGCTTCTCATCGGATTTGGTACTGACTTATGTTTCCTTCGACTGAGATTCCTTTTTATAATGTCCATCTTTACCGCATTTCCATCATCTTCACACCGATTGAACCATGGATTTAGATATACCCTTCAACTTGAACTTTCTACCAAAGAATCTGCCTTTATCTCCATCTACTGGTCGACCTCTCACTACCAAAGCGTCTTTGGTCGATCCTTCAAATTTATTCCTTCTCATTTCTTCCGACATCAAAGAAGCAACCACATCCTCTAGTGCTAGTGTGGTTGTATTACTCCCAATAGCCATGACTAAGATATATGAGGAGTCTGGAAAAGAACATAATAGGTTGATACACTTCTCCTCATCAATGATCTTTATATCCACAGACGATAACTAGATTAAGATGGTATTAAATGTATTTAAATTCTCAGTCACCAAACTTCCATCACTCATCCTCAAAAGATACAATTTCTTTCCGAGAAACAACTTATTTACCGGATATTTCGACTGGTATAAGCTTCCGAGCTTGCCCCATAGTTTCTTGGCTGAATCTTTACCCAAGACATTCAATAACATCACATCTACAAGACAAAGTTGTATCACACTTCTTTATTTTCTTTCGAGTTTCTCCCATTATTCCCTCGACATCCCTATCAGTTGGGTACCTACATAAACCACTTCCCATTGTTCTCAATCTACAAGAAGATCTTCCATTTTAATCTTCCAAAGCTCAAAATTCTGGCCATTGAATCTTTCTATCTCTATTATGAAACTGATCGCCATTATTTACCGCGATATTTAACACAATTTATGACTTATGACTCTTATTGTACCTAGGGTTTATTTCTCAAATTCAATATTTGCAGATCAAGATCTGGTATACTCGCCAAAGCATTACACCAGTATGATAACTCACTTATTAGGGAATACCTAAGTTATGATACCACATGTCAGGAAATGTAGGATACTTCCACACTAATCTTAGCATAAGAGAAGAAGAATTTAATCCAGAACACAAATGACACAAGAAATCACACAATACACTGAGATTTTACCCTGGAAACCCTTAACCAGAATAGCCAACATTCATTTGAGCGTTCTTCTCTCTGGTTTTCTTATTCAATCATAATAAAAGGTTACATGTATAACCTTGGTCCACACCTGAGAAACAATCGACATCATACCCTCTTGCACAGGAAAGAACAACCTTGTAGCCAATTTGGCTTACATATGCATTATTAGCAACCGACACTTACACATGCATTAACCTGCAAAATTGAATTCTTTTATCACCTTGCAACATAATCCTTTACGACCTTACAACACGCCTCTTTATAGGCTTTACAACAGGAAAACCCTAAAGATTAGTGCCCAAAAATAGTTATAGATCCATGCATATTATTGGCTACAAATCCCGCAAATATTGGGATTTTGTTATAGTCGACTCAAAGTCGGGTTTACCAGCCGACTACCAATCAGCCTTCATTCGGTCTCTAGTCGTTCATCTCATTCCCTCACTTCGACCTCTTATTGGTTGAATTGTTGTTAATATCTTTGACTTCGACTTTACCTAGTTGACTTCCTCGATCTTCGACTTGCTGTCGATCTACCTCAACTTGGACCTGTTTTCAATCCACTTCAACCTTCTACCGTCAGTCGATCTACCTCGACTAGAATTTCACTGCAAAGAGTATAACAATCCAACACACAACACACAAAGTGTTAAATGCATTTGGAAGAAGGTTAAATGCACATTTCCATAACGACAATAAAGACTCAAAGTTGAGAGGCAATAATATTTTAGAAAAATTATTTATTTTAATTCTAATAAAATCAATATTTAAAATTCCCTATGTCTAACATTACAAATCTAAAAAAAAAATTGAACTTGAGCACTAAGAGGAAGTCAGTGATGAACTCATTGCTATAGTCCATGCAAGGACTAATAAGATCCAATTCAAATACTAAAGATATGAAATGTATTTTTGATACAATGTTAAAAGCAAGAGATGGTTGGCTTTTAGACTTTTACTTTCACTTCATTTTCAAATTTTCACATTAATAAGTACTCATTTATTATTTTGATGTTTTTTAATCATTTTTTTTTCAATTTATTTTATTTTGTTAAAACTTATTAAAAAAATTTAATTATAAATATTATCAAATATGTCAATCATGATGATGATTTATGGTTAATTTTAACTAAGACCAATTGGTTTATCAGATCTTAAGAAGGTAAGGGATTACTTCAATTTCTTTAAAATTGCATTTCTATGCTCAAAAAGCATTGAGAGAAGTGTTCCAAGTTCACCATAGTTTTGATGACTTTGGAGGTTAGGAAGGTCAGAAATGTGGAAGATATTTTTAAATTGGGATCCAATATGGGTATAGGAAGGTAAATGCAAGAGGTAGGTGATAGATTCTCTCATCCCAGGGTGTTTTGGGAGTTTTTCAATGCCAAGTTTCACTGTGTAGCTAGTGAGAGTTTGTTCTTATTTAAGGAATGTTGATTTTCTTCTATGCACTTTTCAAAACTTAGAGGTAATTTTGATCTTCTAAATTAGGGTTGACCACCTCCTTGTAGTATTTTAATTTTCTTTTATCCACTAATTATTTATCATACCACATATTCTCCTTAAATTTAGAAGTGATAATATTTGTAATATTATTCATATTCTGCATGATGGATTCTTCTTGTATTCCCCGATGATTAAGTCAAGGTTTGACATCTTTATGCCATCCCTCCTTGAGAAGCTATGTTGAAAAATCTACTATCAATTAGTTATCTTACCCTAACAATCATACTATTAGGAGAAAATTGTGCAAAGTATACTATATATACATTATTCATGTACATATTAATTGAATTGGCTTTGCTTCTTTTTCTGCTCATCTTCTTTGTCTTCTTGTTCTTGTTAGTTATTTACTTTCTTGGCTATATTCTTAGTAGTGGTATACATTTATGATCTTGGTGCTTATGGGATTGTGAGAACAATGTATGATACCTTAGCACCTTTTGTCTCAAGGGGTTGATAATCTTGAGATCCATGGTAGTTTTTCCATGGAGTTGAAGTGTTGTGAATAGCTGCAGTGGAGGTTGTGTGGCCTGCGCATTCTGAGAGGAAGAAACCACAAACCTAGAAGAGGATTTTTGAAGAATCTCCAAATAGCGAAATCTTAAACGATCAAGTTTTTTATTTCCTATCTTTTATGAGGGATAAATCTACATTGGATGTAAAAGAACAGAAATATTTTCATATATTTTGTTGGAGATTGTTGTATTAGCGTTTGAACTTGTTTTGTGAATGATTGGGTGCGTCCTCATCAAAACCTCTTCAGGAAACATTTACTATATGCGATCCTTTTTATTTTTGCAAAAGTTTATAATTATTTCTTATCCTCCATTTGGTAAAAGGTGCCAAGGAAAGAAAATATAATTAAATCAATACCTAAGTTGCGTTGATTTGCTGATTCGACCTGCATATCTGCATATCTGCCAATCTGCACAAATGACTATATTCTTAAAGGAGTCTGCAAAGAGTGGCAGCACCATTGGTTAACTATCATTGAGTTTGCCCTCACAGAAGAAGAGGAGAATTAAAGTAATCTTTAATTATTTTAAAGGAGGTCAGTTTTAAAAGAAATAAATGAAGTTTTACATATATTTGACAATCTATTCAAATTACTACAGCCCGAAAATATGTTCTTGGAATGTTGCGCAAGGTTAAAGATGCAGTTGAGCATGCACTAGCAAATGAGTTCGTGGTGGGGAATAAGATAGCAGAATTTATATATGTCACTGAGGGTAGCCTCATATACAAATTCTTCATCAAAGATTTATACGAAAAACCAACGATCATTGAGTTTAACATTGTGAATATGAGGATAGCAACGAAATATGTGCTATTTGAGGAGACCCAGGATCACCTAATGAAGAAGCGAGACATTACCACTAGTGACGTTCAACTATGGAGCGATATGTGTCGACGATCTATGATAAAGGAAAGGATTATCCAAAGCAAGAAAGGCCATTGCATTTGTAAACATTGTTGAAAGAGGAGCTTGAATTTGTGAAAAAGACTCTCGATGTTTCAAGGTAAGAGGAAGAATGTGGCTTCATTAAGTTGTCCCTCACAAGGGGGAACAACAACATTAACGATTGACAAACAGGCTTCCAGTTTCAAAGCCCTATCATTCCAGCAACAATAAGTGATTTCATTCAAGAAAATTTTAAAGAATAATTCAACTCTTGATTTTCTGGACTAGTGTTTGTTCAGAAAATATTGTTTCAAGAGGAGCTTGAATTTGTGAGAAAGACTCTTGATGTTTCAAGGTAAGAGGAAGAATGTGGCTTCTTTAAGTTGTCCCTCACAAGGAGGAACAACAACATTAACGATTGACAAACAGGCTTCCAGTTTCAAAGCCCTATCATTCCAGCAACAATAAGTGATTTCATTCAAGAAAATTTTAAAGAATAATTCAACTCCCGATTTTCTGAACTAGTGTTTGTTCAGAATTTTATGACTTGCAATTTGTGATTTATGGACTAGTGTTTGTTCAATTTTTTATGACTTACACTTTTTTTTACTTATAGTTATAGTTGTTCCTTTTGTAAGTATCAAATACTGTTGAATGGAATTATGATTTTAATTGAGTGCATTTTTGGTTCAAGCCAAGACCCTTCTGTTGAGTTTAAATTTTCTATTTTCGAGTTGAATTATTGTAAAAGGGTGGAACTGCAAGAATCCCTCTTTTCATTAATAAAGTTGAACATATGAAAGATTAGTGTTTATATCTTCATTCTTGTATGCATTGTGGCAAGCATACACATTATGGTCAAGGGAATTTCAACCACTTGTCCCTGACAAGGGGGAATCTAAATATTTTTCAGTGAGGTTCCAAGTTTTTTTTAGAGCCTGTGAACAGATGATCAAGTATGCAGCCTAGTTCCTAGTATGAATCCTTGTTCCTGAACATATTGTTGTTGATATGGTTTTTGGGAATCCCATTAATAGTTTTTTGAGCTCTTGTTTTTTTATCTCTTGATATATTTTTAGAAGACATGAAGTTCTGCTGCTTGTATTTTCAGAGAGCATCATTATCATTTGTAGCTGTTGATTCCAACCCTTTGCTTGGTTAGTTTATGGTGAACTTGAAACCATGTCATTTAGTAGAAGACATCAGCTTCTTCTAGACATTCAGTTTGTTGTCATCCTGAAACCACTAGAGATTGGTTTGCAGATATAGGTATACATACTTTACCCCCCCTCACTTGAACTTACGACTTTTTAAGAGGAAACACATGTTCTTAACAATTTGTACACCATTATATCCATGCAATTCATTGTGCAATTAATTTGGTTTCCTTAATACTGTAAAATAAATGCCCTATTGACATGAGCAAACATAATATTACATCAGGAGGCACGTTTGAAAAAACAGAGCGCAGCTTGAAGTGTATATTAACAAAATTCAAGAGAAGTACTCAAGGCCTTGCCCACTGAAACAGTGAATATAATTAAAAGCACAATCATCCTGCAACCATGTCCAGATTCATGAGAAACTCGTCGTTCTAAACAAAATACAACGCTGCAATTTCAGTATCTGTGATAAACATTGTAAAATGGGTACAGAATGATCAAATTTGTGTAACACATTTTCTTAGAATTCTGCAACGCTACGATATATTTCTTTCCCGGGCCTGGTTTCTAACGAGGGATTTCCATCTCATCATCACAGCAGTCAATTAAAAAATCACCATTGAGAGATTCAGCCAACCAGTCTTCATCTGTGAACGCATCAATGGTTCCTACTTCTCTACCAAACCAGCAATCCGACGTGCAGAGCTCCAAAAGCTCCGTAGCCTCCGTCTCACTCCAAAAACATTCATCAACTGTATTGCCCAATAGCAAGCTCTCGTTTCCAAGCTCTGGCTGCCAACTGGGAAGAAGAAATCCTTGCTCTTGCTCCTTGTCAATGGCACCGAGAAGATACAGAATGTCTATGTCAATGCTACAACCACTCTCTGAATTATATTCATCGCTCTCATCTT